>JAJOZX010000150.1:275000-547500 GCA_023014485.1 Bathynomus jamesi
TCGCAGTTATTTTTCTAGCCCAAATTTACTCCCGAGTCTTTTCGTGACAACTTTACTTTTATCTATTAACATATTTTCAAATTATAACGAGAAAATCTAATTAAAAGTCAATTACGAGTAAATTCCATTATTTGCAATAATTCATTGATTAATTTAGATTCAGGTTAGAATTTATTTAATGGCAATTATTTAGAGAATACATTAAAAACTTGAATGTCTCTTACTGAAATAGTAGTACAATTTCCGCGGACCAAGTGTGGAAAAAAACGCCAGAAAACGCAGTTAAAGTTGCATCAATTTGAAAGTACCATAATAAATGCAAAAAACTTCACTTTTTTACGTGAAGGTCAAAATATGAGAATAAAAACCCACTCTAATAGACAGAGTTTATTTCCACGACAGTTTCGACGCCCACTGGCATCCTCCTCGGGTGGATACAGAAACACAAATGAAACAAAACAAGAGAGAAAAACAGTTCAGGGATCGACCGTTAAGAAATTCGCACCTAGGTTGGATTCCATTCTCTCGAGACAGGAGGGGCATTTTCATTAAGTACATTCGCACAAATTTTAAAACTATCTTCCTGTTCTAAACATACAGATTCTATTATTTTTACATAATTATTACATTTATAATTAAATTTATTACATTTAATATTGCATAATTATTAATTACAGAAATTATAAATTTATTATTACATTGGTTATTACATTGTTGTTTATTATACAGAAATTATAAACCGAAAAACGAATGAAAAAAGGCGATTAGGAAATAATCCAGAGACCATTGAGAAATTCGCACCTAGGTTAGATAATAATCATGCTATAGATTGGGAATCAAGTAAGGTACTTTATAAATGTAATAATTATGTCAAAAGAAAAATAATAGAATCTGTGTGTATAGAAAAAGTAGATAATTTTAATTTGTGCGAAGGTACTTATAAGTTAGACCCTTTAATGAGATTCTTGGTCAATAAATCCCTTACGGAGTCGTGGGAACGTGTTCGAACCTAAGTGTGAATTTCTTAAATGTCTCTGGATTGGAATGTTTCCTTACTCGCTTTTAGTAAATGTAATAATGGAAGTAATTAATGTGGAAATAAATATATGCAGTAATTATGTCAAACATTAGGATCTGTATGTATAGAACAAGAAGATATTTTTAATTTGTGGAAATGTAGTTATAAGCTGACCCTGTAATAAAATGCCCTTCTGGTTTCGGGAGAACGATATCTAACCTAGGTGCGAATTTCTCAATGGTCTCTGGATTATTTCCTAATCGCCTTTTTTCATTCGTTTTTCGGTTTATAATTTCTGTATAATAAACAACAATGTAATAACCAATGTAATAATAAATTTATAATTTCTGTAATTAATAATTATGCAATATTAAATGTAATAAATTTAATTATAAATGTAATAATTATGTAAAAATAATAGAATCTGTATGTTTAGAACAGGAAGATAGTTTTAAAATTTGTGCGAATGTACTTAATGAAAATGCCCCTCCTGTCTCGAGAGAATGGAATCCAACCTAGGTGCGAATTTCTTAACGGTCGATCCCTGAACTGTTTTTCTCTCTTGTTTTGTTTCATTTGTGTTTCTGTATCCACCCGAGGAGGATGCCAGTGGGCGTCGAAACTGTCGTGGAAATAAACTCTGTCTATTAGAGTGGGTTTTTATTCTCATATAAAGTACCATAACTTTTTAACTTTTATAGAGATTTCAACGAAATATCTTCAAAAGTTACGTCACTTTCAAATTTGGTCACAATGTTTTAAGTTTTGTCGCTTGACTACTTCTTAGTAGGGCCTTGTACGTAGATAATATAACATTTAAATAACAATTGCTTTTATTGGATAAAGGAACAGAAGTTAATTAAAACGTTTTATTCATAAACTGAAGAAATGGAAAGAAGTTCTACAAATCAGTCACAATTTCGACTTGAAATTAACGCATCTAATTTAAACAATTAAAACGCGTTTCAAATGCAAAAAACTTCACTTTTCTACGTGAAGGTCAAAATATGATGATAAAAACCCACTCTAATAGACAGGGTTTACTTCCACAACAGTTTCGGTGCCCACTGGCATCCTCTTCGGGTGGATACAGAAAAACGAATGAACCGAAAACAAGAGTGAAAACAGTTCAGGGACCATTGAGAAATTCACACACACAGGATAGATCCCATTCTCCCGGGAAATAATTAAGTAAAAAATAATAGAATTTGTATGTATAGAACGAGAAGATAATTTTAATTTGTGCGAATGTATTTATAAGCGGGACCTTTTAATAAAATGCCCTTCCCGTGTCGGGAGAACGGGATCTATCCTATGTGTGAATTTCTCAATGGTCCCTGGACTGTTTTCCCTTTTGCTTTTGGTTCATTCGTTTTTCTGTATCCACCCGAAGAGGATGCCAGTGGGCATCGAAACTGTTGTGGAAACAAACTCCGTCTATTAGAGTGGGTTTTTATTATCATAAAAAGCGTTTCATTTATTTAAAAGGTTTTCTATTGAGTGAAAAACCATTATCCCTCCCAACATAAATGAATACCGTACACATTTACCAGTACATATAAGTGTGTAAATAAAGCAAAGTTGAAATCTTGCATTCAAAAGGCAGTTTAGTGCAATTTTTTCAGCTACATTAGCACAAAGCACGTTATTCATTCCCAAATTTAGCCATTCTGTTATTGAGAGGAGCCTTCAAAAATTGAGAAGAATTCATATAAGATTTGATAACCTCCAGAGCTTCGAAACGATTGAGAAATTCTTGCAAATTGGTAGTATCTTTAAGACAGTCTGGAGCAAGCAGCTTGTGCTGGTCCAATAACTCGTACATTATGAAATCCGGAAAAGTTATCTAAAATGGAAGAAATAAAATTTCAGTTACTTTATAGGAGAAAGTTTGTGTGTCAGCCACAGGGGTAAATATGCCCCAAACTATTTAGCTTAAATCCTTACAATTTGGTTAATATTATAGAATTACCTATTTTGTGTGTGTGTGTGTGTGTGTGTGTGTGTGTGTGTGTGCTTTTATTTTTGTCACCAATTAAGTTGTTTATTTTGTATGTTAAATCCAGATAGTTCCAGAAAAATTAACTATCTTATTTCTAATGTTAAATTCATTCATCCAAGACAGAGCATTCTTAACTGGTCCTAGTTTTAATTCTCTTGAACCCCACTTAATTTGATATATATATATATATATATATATATATATACAGGGCTGTTTTTGTGACGGTACGCACCGGTACGGCGTACCGGCACCTTTTTTGAATAATTAATTCGTAGATTATCAAGAATCTTTCTTATTAAATTTTTAAGTTTTCTAAAACTTAAGCGATATTGTATTATAATATTCTGTAGTATAAAATTATACTATACTTGCCATGAAATAAAATAGGTAGGCCTATATAGTTGTTATATGGTAAGCATTGAAATCAATTGTAGATAAACTTTACATACACAAATGTAAGGCATCTAAAAATAAACAACTATGAGCTAGTACACAATACAATTTATTATGCGCCACTCAGCAGTTGACACTAACAGCAAGGAACGAAGTCGACATATTGAAGCAGATGAGAACTTGATGAAAATTTGGAATTTTCTATAAAACGGTAAGTTAATGTTATATATATATATATATATATATATATATATATATATATATATATATATATATATATATATATATACCTTATGAACCTTATGTTGTTTCGTGTGTTGGTCTCTCTTCACACGGAGGTCAAGCTGGTGGCCCCGCCTCTAGGTCTGGCCTGGTGGAGGAGCGAGTTACTTTCTTGCGCTCTCCACCGTACATAGCCAGGCACGCCCGGCTCATCTGGTACTGTCCTGAGCCAGGCCTCCAGTCTTTTCTTGAAGACTTCAACTTTGACCCCCGTTACGTTTCTGAGGTCCTTAGGAAGCTGGTTGAAAAGTCTTGGCCCCCTGACAACCAAGCTATTTTCCTTCAGGGTTGAGGAGGTCCCTTGTCGTGCTTTTAATTTGGGAACACTACACATTCCGCCTTTCCTATTTTCCAGTGTTGTTTGAATGGTAATTGGGTTTAGTTTTAGGTTTGGTACCAGTTTTTCGATCATTTTCCATATGTAGATTATGATGTACCTCTCTCTTCTTCTTTCCAGTGAGTACAGATTTAGTTTACGTAGTCTTTCCCAGTAGTTGAGTTCTTTGCAGCCATCAATCTTGGCTGTGAAATGCCTTTGCGTTTCTTCTAGTTTATTAGTTTCTTCCTTTTTATATGGGGACGTCAAAACTGAGCAGTATTCAAGTTTTGGTATAATCAGTGTTTTTAGCAGGGGAATCATTACTGTCCTGTCCCTTCTCTTGAACGTTCTTAGAACCTGTCCGGCGACTCTTTTTGCTTTATTTATCGCTATCTGATTTTGTGTTTCAAATTTCGCATCATCTGTCATTATTATCCCGAGATCAATCGCTTTCATGCTTCTCTGAATTTCCTGTCTATCTGGAGCATAATATGCAGTCTGTTTAAGTCTTCTTTTCTACCATATCTCAAGAGCTGAAATTTCTCGGCGTTGAATGACATGTTGTTTGTTGTCTTCTGACCATTTGTATATTTTGTTCGTGTCCCTCTGCAAGGCCTCCACGTCATGTACATCGCTGATTTTTCTGCTGATCTTTGTATCGTCTGCAAAGGATGTTACTATACTATTGCTGTTTACTCCGCTGTCTATGTCTGTTAGCATGATAATGAACGGGAGTGGGGCCAGTACTGTCCCTTGTGGTACTGAGCTGCGTACTTCCGATTCTGATGATGATATACCTTGAATTTTGACGACCTGCAGACGATCACTAAGGAAGTTGTAGATCCATTTTCCCACTTTGCCTGTTATTCCCATGTCTTTAATTTTATGTCCTATTATACCATGGTCACATTTATCGAAAGCTTTAGCAAAATCTGTGTATATAACATCGTAGTTGTCATTGCCTTCCAATGCATCTAGGATATTGTTGTAGTGCTCTATTAGTTGTGATAGGCATGATCTACCTGATCGGAATCCATGCTGATTTTCGTTGAATCTTTCCCGTGTCTCCAGGAAATCATAAATTTTCTATCTAACTATTCTTTCAAATACTTTGGTGAGGTGGGACGTCAATGACACTGGTCTATAGTTCTTTGCTTGAGATCTGTCCCCTCCTTTATATATAGGGACAATGTTTGCTCTTTTCAAGATGCTCGGTATTTCCCGTGTCTAGGGATCTTCTCCATATCCAGTATAAAGGTGTAGCTATTTCATTTTTACAGTTTTTAATCAATAATGCGTTCCAATTGTCCGGACCTGCAGCTGAATGTAGTTTCATTTGTTCTATAGCTCTCGCTACATCTTCTGGTGTAAACTAACTCAAAGTCTGTTATATACTCTCCTTGCAATTCCTCTTCAAGGAATGCATTTATGTCAGGTATCGCTTTGTCACTTTTTGGGGTACTGAAAACTGATTCATATTGAGCTCTCAATGTATCAGATATTTCTTTTGGATCGTCGGTTAGTTCATTATTTCCCGTCCTTAAGGGCCCAATAGCGGCGCGCGTTTTGGTTTTCCCTTTTGCATAGCTATAGAAGTATTTTGGATTTTCCTTTATTGCTTCTACCGCCTTTTCCTCTTCCCTCTCTGTATGGTCCTTAATCAGGGCTTGTATTTCCCTATCGATACCCTCCAGTTTTTCTTTTATTATTTTCCTGCCATTATCTCCGCAGTTTCCTAACTTCGCCTCCACTCTCTTTCTTTTGCGGAATAGTCTTCTCTTTTGCCTTTCTAGCCAGCTCCTCTTCCTTTTGGCTGTGATTTCGGAGCATATTTTTCTAAAATTATATATATATATATATACACCTCGTAGTAGTAGTTCCGTGCGTTGGTCACTCTTCACATGAAGGTCAAGCTGGTGGTACCGCCTCTTGGCCTGGCTTGGTGGAGAAGCGAGTTGCATTTTTGCTCCATCACACAGCCAAGTAAACCCGGCTCATTTAGTACCGTCCTAAGGTCCTTTGGAAACTGGTTAAAAAGTCTTGGCCCCGTGACAACCAAGGTATTTTCCTTCAGTACTGAGGGTGTCCCTTGTCGGGCATTTAGTTTGGGAACACTACACATTCTGCCTTCCCTATTTTTCATCGTTGTTTGGGTGGTAATTGGGTTTAGTTTGAGGTTTTGTACCAGTTATTCGATCATTTTCCATATGTAAATCACGGTGTACCGCTTCTTTTTTCCAGGGTGTACAGATTTAGTTTACTTAGTCTTTCCCAATAGTCGAGTTCTTTGCAGCCATCAATCTTGGCTGTGAAATGTGTCTGAATTCGTTCTAATTTATTAATTTCTTTCTTTTTATATGAGGATGTCAAGCAGTGATGTAGGTCTCGAGACCGATCTCGAGACCCAATTTGCAGATCTCGATCTCGGTCTCCGCTATTTAGATCTCGGTCTCGATCTCGACAGACGCGGTCTCGGTTTTTCTCCCCGAGACCTTTCGAGACCGTAATGAAAAATATATGTTATTGGCATACTCATGATGGTGGCTTAGTTGAACAGACACAATTCAGAATGTTTATGAAAGTTTGTAAAAGTAAGAGAGACTAGGTATTCACTAATCAGTCACCCTGTTTTGAGTTGCCACGTTTGTCTTGCGGGGGGGGTCGGGGGGGTCTGGATTTTTTAGGTTAGCGCTACAAAAAAAATTGCCCTCCCCCGCCCCCGTCAGATTAATTTTATTGAAAATGGACACACTAAATAGAGAATTATATATATTATATATATAAGTATATATTATAAGGCCACTTAGTGTTGCCAAACGGCGTGTCAACCTCTGTGGCGTGATAAAAACGATTATCCTCCCATCCAATATGTATTTGAAAAAATAAAATGCTTCACATAAAAATAATGCAAGAAATACAGCATAAAGAAAACAGTACCGACAAATTCAATAAAGCATAGAATAACTCGACAACCCTTCACATCACTTATATTTACAACGTACCGATTCGTACAACAAATCGCAATTGCCAATTGTAAATGTTAAAAAATGACGTCATCAATGATATACTTAACATACTTAACATAGTCTAATTTTCATAGTAGTGTAAAACAAATTGAAAGGGCATGAGCTTGGTCTCGATCTCGGTCTCGAATTTTAAGGGTCTCGATCTTGGTCTCACAGGATCAGGTCTCGGTCTCAGTCTCAGTCTCGGACTTGGTGGTCTCGACTACATCACTGATGTCAAGACTGAGCAGTATTCAAGTTTTGGTATGATCAGTGTTTTCAGCAAGGAAATCATTACTTCCTTGTCCCTTCTTTCAAAGGTTCTCAGTAGCTGTCCCGCGACTCTTTGTTTTGTCTTGCTTCTCTGAATTTCCTGTCCATCTGGGGTATAATATGCTGTCTAAGTTCATTTCTTCCATATATCAAGAGCTGAAATTTCTGTTAAATTTTGTTGTCTTCTGACTACTTGTAAATTCTGTTTGTGTCCCTCTGTAGAGCCTCCACCTCTTTTGCAGTACTGATTTCTGCTGATTTTTGTATTAACTGGAAAGGATGTTGCTATACTGTTGTTGGTTACTTCACTGTCTATGTTTGTTAGCATTATAATGAAAAGGAAAGGAGCCAACACTGTTCCTTGTGGTATTGAGCTGCATACTTCCGACTCTGACAATGATAGATCTTGGATTTTTATGACCTGCTGACATTCTCCGAGGAAATTGTAGATTCATCTTCCCACTTTGTCTGTTATTCCCGTATGTTTCATTTTATATGCCATTATACCCTGACCACATTTGTCGAATGCTTTAGCAAAACCCATGTATATGACATCATAGTTTTTATTGCTTTAAAAGTGCATCTAGGATATTGTTATAGTGCTCTATAATTGTGATAAGCATGATCTTCCTGATCGCAGGCACAACGGGAGTAAGAGTTGGGGGGGGGGGGGGGGGGGGGGGGGGGGCAAACACAATCTTATTGTTAGAAGCACTCATTATTTATGGAAGTAATTATAGAAGTTAGGGGAGACAACTTTTATAATTACACCCATAGATAACGAGTGGTTCCAACAATAGTATTGTGTTCATCCCCCCGGCCTCAAAATTTATACTCCAGTTACGCCTCTGTCTAATCGGAATCCGTGCTGGTTCTCAATGAATCTTTCCAGTGTCACCAAGAAGTCATAGATTTTCTCTCTAACTATTCTTTCAAATACTTTGATGAGGTGGGACATCAGTGACACTGTTCTATAGTTCCTTGCTTGAGACCTATCTTCTCCTTTATATATAGAGTATAGAGGGAGAATGTTCGCTCTTTTCAGGATGCGGTAATTCTTCCGTGTCCAGGAATGTTCTAAATATCGAGTATAGGGGTGTAACTATTTCATGTTCACTTTTTTAATCAATAAGGGGTTCCACTTGTCTGGACCTGCAGTTGAACGTGATTTAATTTCATTCTTCTTGGGTAAAATCAAAATTTGTTGTGCAATCTCCTTGCAATTTCTCTTCAAAGAATGCATCTGTGTCAGGTAGCGCTTTGTCACTTTTTGAGGTACTGAAAACTGATTTGTACTGGGCTCTCAATGTTTCAGATATTTCTCTTAAATTGTCCGTTAGTTAATTATTTCCTTTCCTTGCCTGCCCCATAGCGGAACACGTTCTTCTCCATTTCCCTATCGATACTCTCCAGTTTTTCTTGTATTACTTCCCTGGTATGGTTGTCTCTTCTCTGCAATTAACTTCGTAGCTACTCTTTCTTTTGTGGAGTATTGTTCGCTTTTACCTCTCAAACAAATTCCTCTTTCCTTTTGGCTGTGCCTTCAGAACATTTTTTCCCCCCAAGTAAGGGAATACCTGTACCAACAATTCCCTGGTCATTGGATAGGACGTCGAGGGCCTGTGGAATGGCCAGCTAGAAGCCCGGATCTCACGCCACTAGATTTTTATCTCTGGGGCCACTTGAAAGCGCTGGTATATGCAGAGAAAATACGGAGTGTTGAACAGTTGCAGCAGCGCATTATTGGGGCATGTAACACCATTACTCCTGACATCATTCACCGTGTGCTTGCTGACTGGGTATCACGTCTGAATTTGTGTATTGAAAACAATGGTGAACATATTGAGCACGTTCTGTAAATAACCCTACATAGGGCAGAAACCTGGGTTCGATTCCCAGGCGGTTCAACTCATTTTTCATTTGTTCGTTATTTCTCTTCCTCGTGTGCAGAACGCTCCTCTATACTTACGTCGTTTCTATACATTAATATACTGCGTGGTCATTGCAGTTAAATGTACATATTCACGATTTGCGAGGGTGCCCTCTCAGGGCATTGGTTTCTGCCCTATGTAGGAGAATTTCGACTTATGACTGATCGAGGCCCGTGGTGTAATGGATAGCGCATCTGACCGGCAATCGGAAGATCCTGGGTTCGATTCCCAGGCGGTTCACCTCATTTTTCATTTGTTCGTTATTTCTCTTCCTCGTGTGCAGAACGCTCCTCTATACTTACGTCGTTTCTATACATTAATATACTGCGTGGTCATTGCAGTTAAATGTTACTTACTTACTTTTAAATGCAGTTAAATGTATTATATATATATATATATATATATATATAATATTCAAGCAAGGAGAGTATATAACAGACTTTGCTTTTACCCAAGAAGATGTAGCGAGAGCTATAGGACAAATGAAACCACATTCAGCTGCAGGTCCCGACAATTGGAACGCATTATTGAAAAACTGTAAAAATGAAATAGCTACACCTTTATACTGGATATGGAGAAGATCCCTAGACACTGGGGAAATACCGAGCATCTTGAAAAGAGCAAACATTGTCCCTATATATAAAGGAGGGGACAGATCTCAAGCAAAGAACTATAGACCAGTGTCATTGACGTCCCACCTTACCAAAGTATTTGAAAGAATAGTTAGAGAAAATTTATGATTTCCTGGAGACACGGGAAAGATTCAACGAAAATCAGCATGGATTCCGATCAGGTAGATCATGCCTATCACAACTAATAGAACACTACAACAATATCCTAGATTTTGCTAAAGTTTTCGACAAATGTGACCATGGTATAATAGCACATAAAATGAAATATATGGGAATAACAGGCAAAGTGGGAAAATGGATCTACAACTTCCTCAGAGAACGTCTGCAGGTCGTCAAAATTCAAGGTATATCATCATCAGAATCGGAAGTACGCAGCTCATTACCACAAGGGACAGTACTGGCCCCATTCCTGTTCATTATCATGCTAAAAGATACAGACAGCAGAGTAAACGGCAACAGTATAGTAACATCCTTTGCAGACGATACAAAGATCAGCAGAAAAATCAGTGATGTACATGACGTGGAGGCCTTGCAGAGGGACACGAACAAAATATACAAATGGTCAGAAGACGACAACGTCGTCATTTAACACCGAGAAATTTCAGCTCTTGAGATATGGTAGAAAAGAAGAACTTAAACAGACTACATATTATGCTCCAGATAGACAGGAAATTCAGAGAAGCACGAAAGCGATCGATCTCGGGATAATAATGACAGATGATGCGAAATTTGAAACACAAAATCAGGTAGCGATAAATAAAGCAAAAAGAGTCGCCGAACAGGTACAAGAACGTTCAAGAGAAGGGACAGGACAGTAATGATTCCCCTGCTAAAAACACTGATTATACCAAAACTTGAATACTGGTAAGTTTTGACGTCCCCATATAAAAAGGAAGAAACTAATAAACTAGAAGAAACGCAAAGGCATTTCACAGCCAAGGTTGATGGCTGCAAAGAACTCAACTACTGGAAAAGACTACGTAAACTAAATCTGTACTCCCTGCAAAGAAGAAGAGAGAGGTACACCATAATCTACATATGGAAAATGATCGAAAAACTGGTACCAAACCTAAAACTAAACCCAATTACCATTCCAACAACACTGGAAAATAGGAAAGGCAGAATGTGTAGTGTTTCCAAATTAAGGGCCCGACAAGGGACTTCCTCAACTCTGAAGGAAAATAGCTTGGTTGTCAGGGGGCCAAGACTTTTCAACCAGCTCCAAAGGACCTCAGAAACGTAACGGGGGTCAAAGTTGAAGTCTTCAAGAGAAGACTGGATGCCTGGCTCAGGACGGTACCAGATGAGCCGGGCGTGCCTGGCTATGTACGATGGAGAGCACAAGAAAGCAACTCGCTCCTCCACCAAGCCAGACCAAGAGGCGGGGCTACCAGCTTGACCTCCGTGTGAAGAGAAACCAACGCACGAAACAAGGTTCATAATAGAGTTGCACCGATACCAATATTTTGGCCAATACCGATACCGATACTACAAAAAAGTGCCGATACCGATACTTTTTAATTAATAGTTTTAAAATTGATTATTAATAAAAGTTCAAGTAAATGATATAATATCTCAATTAACTTAAAATGCCTTTCCCAATCCCAACTTAGGGCCTTGGCCCTAAAGCCATTACTAATAAAGTTAGGAGATGTAAATTTAATGTTGTATAAAAATATTTTAAATTAAATTAATACAAAGATGATAATTTTATAACTTATTACTGTAAACTATATTATCATACACTGGTATATTGGGGGTACATACAGTAAAAGTACTGCTATCACTGTAGGCTGGTCTAGCTTACTTGGGCCCTATACCATTATTAATACATAAGAATTGTAAATTTATTTACCAGAAATATTTTTTATTTTATCAATATATATATTTGAAATTAAATTAAGAAAAAGAAAATATATATATATTTTATTATATAAAGTTCTAAACCAATGAATGCATATAATGGTAGTGTATTATCAATAACTTTACACACGAGATTCAAGCATTCAAGCAACTGAATGGTTTATTATGATTATGCATGCCGCGTGGTGCCATCTATGAACAACTTTACAAAACTTTCATTTTGACTGAAAACTATTACTGTAATTTGAAATTGTATATTTATATGATTCTGTATTACTGTATTGAATATTTGTAATCTTGTATAGGGGCCTATAGTTACATTTCATGATTTTTTGTTTTGTTAGTAAATGTAAACATTGCTAATTTTGATAAAATATATATTAAACAACTAAATAAGATATTACTGTATAATAATAAAAAAATTAATTTTATATAAAATAAGATAATTTCTTCAAAAAACAGTAATTCAAAGTATCGGTATCGGTATCGGTTTTCAGAACAGTATCGGCCGATATCGATACTTTGTGAAAAGTGGCCGATACGGCCGATACCGATACATCGGTGCAACTCTAGTTCATAAGGTGTAATATATATATATATATATATACAGGGTGTCCCAGGAGGAAATGTCAAGAATGCACCACTTGACTCTTTGGGTATTTCTAAGTAGAAAGTATTATATCGACATGTGCCGGATTCCCAACCATTATCGAGATACAGGCCTCTACATTTGGGTAACTAAAACATAATAAAAAGCTGATCTTAGATAATATTCAATGAAAGTTAATGATACATTGGCAACTGTGCAGATCCTCACATTATTTATTTACATTATTTATTTAGGTACGTCTTAACACCTGCTCGCTGAGTCACGTTTCTTTTCAGGGTGTGTTGTGTACTCTGCAAACGTGGAGGTGCAGTGCTCAAGCAACATTTCAAGTCATGCCGGCAGTTTTAAATCAACAGTTTCCGGGAAGGTGGATTGGACATGGAGGACCTGTGGCATGGCCCCCTCATTCGCCTGACTTATCTCCGCTAGATTTTTTTGTCTGGGGGTTCTTGAAGAGTAACGTTTATCAGCGGGGTAAGCCCGAAACTAGGGAGCAGTTGGTTGCACGTATACAGGATGCGTTCATAAACCTCAGAAATGAACTTCCGCGTTTTCCTTGGCAAGACTCGATGGATCGGAGGCTCGCCGCGTGCATTGAAGAAGGGGGTCACTTTGAAACCATTCTGCAATAAGTGCAATAGTGTATTGTATGTTTGTACTTTTTGTAAACCACAAGTGTCATTAAATAGTATCTAAGATCGCCTTTTTATTATGTTTTAATTACCCAAATGTAGAGGCCTGTATCTCAGTAACGGTTGGGAATCAGACCCATATCGATATAATACTTTCTACTTAAAAATACCCAGAGTGAAATGGTGCATTCTTGACATTTCCTCCTGGGACACCCTATATAAATATATATATAGGATGATCAAATTTGCCTTTTATTCCAAACTTACATTGACAATGTTTATAATAGAAACTGCGGAAAGCTGTATGTAACGTAGGTATACCGTTCATCTTTGGATCCACAATTTCTTTTTTCAAAGTGTCTTGCATATGGTCTCATTTGTACACTTGGTTGGAATTTGCTTCTGTTTCATGAGAATTAGCTGTGTTACGTGTATTCCCGTTTCTAATGGATTCTGTTGTGGTCTTGTTTTTATGTGCTGTTTTCTCTCTTTTCTATTTATGTCCTCCCAACTAGTGTTTCCTTCATTTTTTGATAATGTGGTATACTACTACAATAGGTTACTTTATTTGCATTTACCAGTTTCTCACAAGCTAAATAAGGGCAGGTGATTACATCCCAAATGTGATGTTATCTTAATTTAAAAATAAGTGAAACAGTCAAACCCTGTACTTTCGGGTATCTACCGTAATGAACCGTAAATGCCTAGCTAATCTAAAGAAGTCCTACATAATTTTCAAAACAATCAATTCACTACTCACAGAATTTCCAGCAAACCATTTTCTTTCACCAAGAAAGTTTGAAAACTGTTTGAGCACTGCAGGAAGCTGCTCCAGATATTTTGGTTTCAACTTTTCCTGCAATGAGAATTATTAACGACAATTTGATAACATTAAGATTAGAAGCAAACGCATCATGGCTCGATCGGTTAGGGTGGCACTTAGCAGTACCGAGACTCCGCTGAGTCATGGGTTCAAACCTCAGCGCTACTGAGAGCTGGGCAGTTGTCTCTTTCTGTATCTTACATCACGATGAAGCAGCGGCGGGTCGGCTACCCCCTTTACCCTTTAACTGACTTGGGCTAAGGTAGCTAGCCCAGACTCGGGCCTTTACCCCCACTTCCTTCGGGGTTATGCATGATTAGGGGCACAACCTACGCAAAGCTAAAATAACGAATAAAGCTTTATCTATCCATGTCTGATTAGTCATAACCACAGTACACTATGGCCTACATGGTATTGTTGTAAGGTAAAGTTAAAACCAAATTCACATTCGAACATAAAGCATATTTTTAAATGAAGTTCAAATCTATTATTCTGCTCTTACAATTTTTTTTCAGATTCCCACAAAAATCAAAACACCAATTCAATGAACTCAATACATGTTATTTAAACCTTACACTAAATGGGGTACTGTACGTAATAGTAGGCTGAACAGATAAAACATCTAAAGCTACATGCACAGTACCAAACTAAAGTGGTATACTCTCATATGGAACTTTGTAAAAAATATTGTCTACATGGAAACTGAAATGAAAGTTTAAAATAAAAAGATTTGTAAGTGAAGTATGGAAAAACGATACACGTTTACAATATGATATCGTATGTGATACCTTTATTTCTTAATTAAATACAAATTATTAATTTATTGAATTAAATAACTTCAAAATTGCCTCGGGACTGGCGACATAGCCTATTGGGAATGAAATTAATTACCATACATAGAACCCCATATGTAGACATTGGGCCTGCATGACAACAAGAAAACCAAATTTATTATTTCTTATTCAACATTTTCCATTGCTAACTCATGAAAATGACTTCGAGAGAAGAGTCAACGAATTTTGTAAAATCAACAGATTCTTAAGCGAATGATTTATATTTTGCGGCATTCTGAGCTGCTTATGTTACAGCGATACTTTAAGCAAGGAAGATGTACTTTATCATCTTAAGTTCTGAGTGAAATCCTCTTAATATAAAACCCAATAACTATAAAAAGAATAGGCCTATTCCTTCAGGTATTTAAGTGTAGTGAATGCCTATAGCAAATAAACCGAAAGAGATCGTCACGCTCTACGAATAAAAGCGAAGCCCAACGAAATAATAAGGCGAGGTAATTTCTCTGTTTACCATTAAGCAGCGCAAATACCGAAGGCAAATAAAAAAAAAAGGTCCTTTGAAGACTTACATATACATAACTAACGAAAAAACGTAGGGTTTTGTCGTTAACTCTCCACTGTAACTTGGAAATTTCCAATGGATGAGAGTAACAGGCAATCAACCCATAGCCCTATATAGTTTTTCATATGGTGGCCTGTCTATGGGGAACCGACCCCTCCAAAATTTACATTGACAAACAGCGGCTAGGCTTAGCTCATTAGGCCTAACCCTACTTAGTAGACCCACAACATAGGCCTATTTAGTAGGCCCACCTTACTTTACCTTAAATGATAGACCTACCTTAAATGATAGACCTACCTCTGAAAGTAGGCCTTACCCTTTACACTTAAAGCCTATTCTAACTAAAAACATTGCAAATTTTTAATTCAACTTGTGATGTAGGTTATAAAAACTTATTACAGCAATTTAACTCGCTCATAAAACTCTTATCATCATAAAATTAAACTCAGAACTTTAACACTAACAACAATTATGGAAGACTTGGACTAAAGGTTAAAAAAACTTAGACCAAGAAAACAAAAAAACAGACCTTGGGGCTTGGAGCTATGACACCTCAAATCTACAAAACATTAATGAGAAAAAAATCAGCATGTAAATAAAGGTGTCATCACCAAACTCTACAATGATTACAAACAAAGAACCAACAATCTTGATATGATCTTGAAACAATAAATTCTATTACTCGTTACAAACAAGAAATTCTCACACTAGACAAGGACATAATTACAGAAATTGATGACACAACTGAACTAAAAGATGATGAGTATTCTACTCTCCTACTTGACAATGAAAATTACATTACAAAAGTTAATTCCTATATTTCTGAAATTCAAAACCAACTTGAGTACACAAAACAAGACAAATGAAAGCTTCTTAGAAGCTATCCGAAATGCTTCACTTAGCTCTCCCAATATGGTTGAGGGCAATGAATGTCTACACTTGAAGTACCCACTCTTGAGGGTGACAGAACCAAATTTCAATCTTTTATTGAAAAATTTCATAGCCTTTTCAGTAATAAAAACTACATTACAGATGTCGATAAATTTAGTCATTTAGTGAACTATCTGAAAGGCCCTGCCTTAAGATTAGTGGAATCACTGCCAGCCATATGTACTTGTTCTGTGGCAATAGAATTACTTAACAGAAATTACATGAATAAGAATGAAATTACACATGATTTGGCTCTTAAAGTAATGAACATGCAAACCCCTAAAAGACAACTATGGTGACCTCTGACTTTTACTGCGAGTTTGAATGTCTCATGGGACAACTTAAAAACAATTTAAACATTACAGAAACATCTTGGATCATTCAAGCTGCTGTTTTTGAAAAACTCCCTTCTAGGGTCAGAGAGATATTTTATCAGAGAACATCTGACATATACCCTAGCCTTAATAAGCTAAGAGAAGATTTCTCGACTGTACTTGCACTTTACAAATCGAGTTACACACTCCCAAAATTTAACACAGCACAAGAAAAAACCAACAATGCAGAAAACCAAAAGCCTAACAAAAAACTTCAACACTTACCAGTTACATTCAAATACAACCACAAAACTCAATTTGCAGAAAATAAAGTTACAGAAAAAGACTCAAAGACCCCTACTCTACAAAACTTAATGTAACTACTTTTGAGTATAACCCCATACCATGCAAATTTTGTTTTAGCAGTGAACATAGTTCTACAAATTGTCCCAAATACACTGACTTTACAGCAAGGTCAAAACGTTGTGAACAACTAAACTTGTGCAAAAAATGCACTGGATCAGGGCACCATAAGTTAAACTGCAAATCAAATTTGAAATAAAATTGTAAGATTTGCAATAGTTTTGAACATATTACCCCCATGTGTAATAAACACAAAGACATGGAAAAACTTACAAACATTATGAACAAACACCCAAATCAAACCAAAACAGAAAAACTCGAAATGCTATGAATGCGCATATCAGTTCATCTAGCATTAACCACAATTCAAAAATTCTTTTACCTTGGAAATCCAAAACAAAAAGGGACAAATAGTACAGGTTAGGTGTCTCTTAGATACCTGCTCACAACAAACAACTGATAGAAAAATTGGGACTTCAGAAGCAACAAGGAAATGAAGCTCTCTCTCTCTATTTCATCATTTATTACTAAAAACCCAGTTTTAAAACTGCAAATGTAATTTTAACTCTTGATGGAACATTTGAAACCCTTAAGGTTGTTGTTGTGAACAAACTAGAACAAGAAAAATTACAAATAGCTGGGTTAAAACAAACTTTGCTGCAACTTCAAAAGAAATACACAATAGCTGATAAAACCCTTAATGCAGATGTAGTTGATGATATACATATGCTCATGGGGGCTGACTATCTTCATCTGGTCCATAGAGGCATCATTAAGCTTGGAGATTGAATAGCCATACAAACTCCTACAGGTATTGCACCTTTGGGTGACATAACTAAATACAATCTTACTACTGACACAGAAAACACACAACACAAACAAAATTCACAAAAAATCACCACATTCACAAATTTCTGACTGACAAACTCCAACAACAAAAACACTGTAGTAATCCCACATCATTTGAATGAAAATGGTTCCACATTGGATGAAGGGTTACAGCAGTTGTAACTATTAGAATCAGTTGGCATAAAGGACAGTACAATTACACATGAAGACCAATTGATGACAGAACAATTTAAGGATTTAAGGATACATTACAACACAGACAATCAATACTATGTGGAGCTGCCTTGGAAAACACCTTGTCCAGAAATAATGGACAATTTGAAAGTAACTAAGGCACATCTGTATAAAAATTACAGAAAACAAAAATTACAATCTTTTAGAACAATACGACAACATATTCAAAGAACAAATAGAAAGGGGCTTCATTGAAGAAGTTACTGATGAACTCTTTAAAAAACGAGGTTGTCATTATTTAACACAGAGGAGTTTACAGAGAAGACTCATCCACAACTAAACTAAGAGTAGTATACAACTGTAGTTTAAAGGATACAAATTCTGTTAGTTTAAATGATTGTCTCATGGAAGGCCCAAATCTTGTCTCAGGTCTTGTAAAAATTCTCCTTTGCTTCCGTTTAGACAATTATGTGGTGCATAGTGATAGAGAAAAAAGCATTCCTCTGTATAAATTTGAAGCTTGAGTATGGATAAAAATTATCAGGTTTTTGTGTTTAAATGATCCACATAACTAACAAAAGTTTCAAAACATACAGATTTAAAGTAATTATTTTTGGAGCAAATTGTTCTCCAAGTATTCTTGTTCTAACAATTAAAAACCACCTAAACTTATTTCAAGAGAACTTAACAGAGTGGGTTTCTAATTCTCCTAAATTAAATGAACAAATAACAAAAGACAACAATGGGAACATTGGACCAAACAATTACACAAAAACACTTGGAATGCTTTGGTTTTTAAAACAGAATTCCAAACACAATGACACTCTTTACACACAGAGTTATAATTTAAATCCAAATGCCAATACTAAAAGACAAGTGCTTTCAGAATCATCCAAAATTTTTGACCCCATTGGATTATATTTACCAGCAACCGTAAGATCCAAAATCCTTTTGAAAGACTTATGGGAAAAAGAAAATTGATTGGAATGAACCACTTTCAGTGGAAGACCAACTACATTGGAAAAAATTGGCCACAGACTTAAAGTTCAAAACATCTACGTACCAAGATGTGCTGGTTACAGATTGAAACCTCAAACACTACACATTTTTACAGATGCCAGCACACAAGCTTATGGGTGTTGTGCCTATTTAACAAGTGAAAATGAAAGTAACTTGGTTTATTCAAAGGCAAAAGTGGCACCCTTAAACCAAAAGAAAACTGTACCACAACTTGAATTATTGCCTCTCTCATTGGGAGTCAAAACAGTAGACTTTCTCTCACAAGTGTATAAAGAAGTCGACATAACAGACATTTACTTATGGACAGAGTCAAATTTGTCTAATATGGGTGACCAACACAGATACAACTTCTTGCAAAAACATATTTGTGAAGAACAGACTAACAGAAATCAAAACTGCAAACACATCCCTCAGTATCAAATTTAGGTACATACAAACAAAACAGAATCCTGCAGACTTTTTGACGAGAGGGCTCTCTTACAAACTATTAAAAGCAAACAAAATTTGGTATGAAGGGCCTGAATGGCTAACATGCGAGGATCTTTGGCCAGCCAAAGTAGTTAACCTCGCACTCAACTCTACAACAACTGAAAAGATCACTGAGGACAAACCTATTTTTGACTATAAACATTATTCAGACCTCAACAAACTCTTGAGAATTACAGTCTATTGCTGCAAGTTTGTCAATAGCTACCTTCTCAAACACTGTCCTCAGAAGGCCTTTTCTAACTTAACAGAAACTGCAACAAAACACTGGCTCAAACACACACAAGCTTCAGAATTTGACAAGGAGTTGAAGTATCTTAGGTCCAGTAATACATTAAACAAAGAAATTCCTTCCCTTGTCATGGATCTAAACCTGTACCTGGACACAGAGGGTCTGATAAGGTGTAAAGGAAGACTTAACTCAACTTTGACATACAACTCTAAGCACCCAATTCTTTTCCAAGGAGAAATCACTTCACAAATCTCATCAGGGATACCCACAACAAAATACACCACATGGGGGTCCCAGAAACCCTGACAGAGATGAGAAAAACTTACTGGCTATCAAAGGGAAGAACTAAAACAAAATTTTAAACATGCATTCCTTGTAAATGTATCCATTCATGACCCTTTAAGACCTCAAGCCATCCAGACCTACCTGTGGAATGAGTAACATTTACTCAGCCATTTGAAACCATGGGTATTGACTACACTGGAGCAGTGAATGAGAGTTTTGGGAGACAAAATGGATTCAAAGGAATACAAAGTGTACATTGTACTTTTCACCTGTGCTGCAACACGTGCCATATGTCTAGACATAGAAGATCTGACAGCAGAAGCTTTTGTTGCTGCTTTCAGACAATTTTGTGCACACAATTCTGTACCCAAAACTATATGGTCAGACAATGCCACATACTTTAAATTTGGTGAAAGAATTATTCATTAGATTTGTGACAGTGAAATAGTACAAACTCGTTTAATCAAACACAATATAACCTGGAAGTACCTACATTCCTGTTAATACACCATGGTATGGTTCCATTTGGGAAAGAAAAATACAGACTGTAAAGAACTGCCTTAAAAAGACTATTGGGACCAAACACCTACAACTTTTTGAATTCATGACCATTCTGTCAGAAATTGAAAATGTTATCTACAACAGACCATTAACTTATGTGGGAGATGGTATTAATGAGCCAGAACCTCTCACACCAAATTAAGGGAGAAACGGTAAACATGTTACCAAGATATGAACATAACAGTACAGATGATCTAGATTGGGTAATAGGACACAAAGAACTCAGACACAAAATACCAACATTTGACACAAATCAAAACTCAGTTTATAACAAAATGGAGAGAATACTTAACAAGTCTTAGAGAAAGACAAACAATTAACAAAACAAAATTGGAATGATTAAGTCAAAATTGGGGACATTGTGCGTTGATACATGACAAGACAACATTGGTCAATGGGAAAAGTCTTAGAACTCAAAACTGGTAAAGATGAAATTACCATGGTAGTAAAACTGAAAACACCTCTGGTGGTTTCACCAGTTGCTATCATATTACTATATCCTTTGGAGTGTGGGGCTATGTCAGAACCATAATCCCACTGAGGAGGAATCTCTCAATGTACCTGATGTAAATCAGACTAAACCAGACAGGCCTCAAAGAGAGACTGCTTTGAAAGCCAGAAAACTCTTACAAGAAAAAAATTAAGACTGCTCATTATTTGTGTAACGTTTATAAGTCACCAAAGTTAAAATGCTTAATAATTTTACTTTAATTCTATTAATTTCCTATAGCTACAGGGAATCAAATTGATTGACATACCTTTAACTAAACTTGAGAAGTTCGCCTCTTGTACTTTTATATTTAAATAGGTCTTGAGTAACCTCTCTCTTTCCAAGTTCCTACTTTATTCCCTTTAACTCATTTCACATGGTTTAAAACATGCTGTTTATTAAAAAATTTAATGTATAACATACAAATTTTTCCTTCAGGACCCTGAGTATATGGAAAAACTATAATGTTTACAATATGGTACTGTATGTGATACCATTATGTCTTAATTAAGTACAAATTAATTTATTGAATTAACTTCAAAATTGCTTCAGGATTGGCGACATAGCCTATTGGGAATGAAATCAATTACCATACATAGAACCCCATATGTAGGCATTGGGTCTGCATGACAAGAAAACCAAATTTATTATTTTGTATTCAACATTTTCCATTGCTGAGTCATGAAAATTACTTTGAGAGAAGTCAATGAATTTTGTAAAATCAGCAGATTCTTCAGTGAATGATTTACATTTTGTGGCATTCTGAGCTGCTTATGTTACAGCGATGCTTTAAGCAAAGAAAATGTACTTTATCATCCTATAAGTTCTGAGTGAAATCCTCTTAACATAAAACTTAATAACTATAAAAAGAATAGGCCTATTCCTTCAGGTATTTAAGTGTAGTGAATGCCTATAGCAAATAAACCAGGAGCGATCATTGCGCCCTACAAACAAAAGCAAGGCCCAATGAAACAAGGCGAGGTAATTTCTTTATTTACCATTAGGCAGCACAAATACCAAAGGCAAATAAACAAAGAGGTCCTCTTACTCTAACAAAAAAATGTAGGGTTTTGTCATTAGCTCTCCACTGGAATCTGCTGGAAATTTCCAACGGATGAAAGGTAACAGGCAATCAACCCATAGCCCTATATAGTTTTTCATATGAAGATTAAGCTATTTATTTAGACCCACATACTGTATGGTACCTCATCATTTATATAAAAATATTACCTACCATATAGTTTAGTGCCAAGTGCAGTTCAGTATTATTGCAAAAGTAAAGGAGAGAGAACTGGACAAAACTAAATCAATTACAATCATTGCTTAAATAATAATTAAATTTTCAAGCATGTTTAGGAGCTTAAGGGTAATGCATGATCTACCAAGTTACACTACTAGTACAATATCTATATGAAGATTTTAAGTTTTGTATTTCTTAAAACCTATTTAATCTAGATTGGTTTTGCAAAACCTAACCCACATCAAATGAACCCAACAGAATTATGCCACTTGCATCTTAACTCTTTGGAAGAACTCACTTCAAGAATACCAATGATATTTCAGCCTACATGTTTTTAAAAAAAAGAACAAGTAGGAGCCCAGCTTGGGTACTTACAAAATCTGGACTGTAACACAGTTGAATTAATCGATTCCTGAAATCCATTCCTTGGTTCTCTAACATATCAACTCTGACCTTCTCCTCATCAGTTACTCCATCCAAATTGTGTTTTCTGGCAATATAACGCATAATAGCATTACTCTGCGTTATTTTTGTGTCTCCATCAATGTAGTAGGGAAGCTGTAGGTTGACAAGGTGGCAATTCACAAAATGCTCAAAATCAAATTGAGAAGGAAATTGCAAAAAAAATGTAGTCTGCAGTAGTGCAGTATTAATATTTGATTTTAAGAATAAATAGACCTACTTACATTTGGAAAATCAAATCCAAGCTCATTTTTTATATCAAACCAACATGATGTATCATAGTCAGGTGCTGGTCCACACTCGTAGTATTTATCTTCAAAACTTGTTTCAGTATACTCCAGAAGTAATCGAATGGGTTGGGCAAGCTGAAAAGTACAGTACCATAAGTTAGCATTAACTTGCATTATACACAATTACACATACAAGTCTAGTAAAGCCAATTTTCAAATTAGCTTATATTAAACAGATAACCATTTAGCTACTGGTATGTAAGAATCCTACCTGACTGAATTGTTCCGAAAGGAAAAATTTTTAACTTCCGTCAAGACAAAGAATCTGAAGTCAAACAGTATAATTTTATATTATATTATATATATATATGATGAATTTCACAATTAAACACATAAAATGAATGAATGCTGCAAACTCACAGGGAAAAAACAAAAATGATTCCAAGGCCTTTCATGTATTCAGAGCTATACCACATCAGGGAGGTGTAGCTCTGAATACACGAAAGGCCTTGGAATCATTTTTCTTTTTTCCCTGTGGGTTTGCAGCATATATATATATATATAATATATATATATATATATATATATATATATATATATAATTTAACAGAAATGTTACAAAATTTAGGGTGATGCAAATCATTATCCTGAAAAGGAACAAAACTGAAATATTTTCTACAGTGGAATCTGTTTCTACTAATAATTTAGCTTGCTTTTATTTTCATTAAAACTTGCTGCTACGAGTTAGGGTATGGTCAACTATTTACAAATTGTGCAAAAATTTTAACTCTTCTTCAGAATGAAGTGACAGAAATGATGCATATACTACACTCAAATTTTCCTACAGCAATTATTTTCACTAATCAAATGTGTGGATTTGCGTATCAGTCCATCAGAGACATGCTAGAATGCAACCAGGACCATAAGTGGAATAAATATCAGGTCACTCTGGCCCAGTTTTATAACCATCTTAGGTCAAGGTTTACTGATTTAGGAAATCTTATATTATATATATATATATATATATATACAGTATATATATATACACACAGTAGACTCGCAACTTATGTGGGGGTTATGCCAAAAAACCACGTAAAGTCATAAACAAAAAAAAATCCCCTAAATCGCCCTTAAATCACTATATATTGTAACTCTGTTATACATATAACATATCTATAACACAAAAGTGATGCAACTGGCAACGTTGAATTCCTTCCAGCATGCCATAACACTCTTGTTAGTGCCATCCTCCATGGTGTTGCGAATGTGGATGAAGGTGAGACGTGTGTACGCTGCCTTAAAGCACCAAAATTGTAAAATTATAACCCGCGTATAGTTGAACCCGCGTAAGTTGAGAGTCTTACTATATATACCAGAAATCCTTTCCTCATCATTCTCAATCCATCATGGAATCAAAAAGACTATACATGTGGGCATGAAAAAGACCCACAGGAAACACAGATTTTGTGGTATTTCCAAAAATGACTACCAGAGGATGTCACCAAGGCCTATAAAATGCAGTTTCTTTCCAAGATCACTCTCGCTTGCCATTTTCTCATTTTGATAATTAAATCTCACTCTCAGTACCTTCGTCAGTAGCACCACTCATCACACCACCCACTCTCCAGCCTTTGCCGGAGAGTGGCCCATTGTTCCTTCAAGGCTCTGGTCAAGCATACATGAAGTCTATCATCAAGTAAGGCCCTCTACAATTTCATCCTGCAAGAAGCAACATCACTGCTGCAGACGTTTCCATTGGCCCCCTTTTTCAACAAGTTTCTACCAGCCCTCAACACTCATCCTCTCACCAATAAGGCTAGTCTGCCTGCAGAAGCAATCCTTCGAAGCCCAGGTTCATAAACCTTCTTGTAGGCTAAAAGCCACAAGCCAACCTTTGCCTTCATGTTAAGCAATTCCTGCATACCCTACACAGTGTAACCGCAGCCTCGTGAGTAGGCTTTACCCAAAAGTGTATGCAAGCAACCAGCAAACTCTCTCTCATTATAACTGCAATAGGCCTATACAATTATTTTACCATATTCAATTATCTTACTGTATTTGCATCCCCTTGTTTATTTGCTCATTTATGCATTTCATTTTCACTGACCTAATCCATTTACTGTACCATACCATACCTTCATTACTTATTCTGTGTTCACCTCAGCATATCTCATTAGCCTACCTGAATTAGTGTACTTAACAATTTGACTGTATAATCATTTCTTATTGCTAATACTCAATCACTATAACTACTATCATTGAATTGTTAATCACTGTGAATAAATAATTAATTATTTTCCTAATTAAACACAAAACAACAACAGTAATTTCTCTCCCCTTATTAAATATTGTTTGGTTGTCTGTAGGCCAAGCTGGTGACCCTAATTATTCATTTCAATTTAATTTAGTAATTAAAGTAAGCCTACTTTCTTTGCCACATCAAATTGGTGATCCATAGGCTACATATATATATATATATATATATATATATATATATATATACACAGGGTGGGCCATAAGTTTCCATACATAGGAAAAATTAAACGTTTGTTTTTATGTTTCAGATACCCTAAGAATATGCGTTTGACGTAAGATCTTGTTTACTGATGAAGCAAATTTTTACGTCAATGGAGAGGTTAATTGGCAAAACATACGTTATTGGAGTAATGCTAACCCTAACTGGCTGAGTCCGACGAAGATGCAAGGTGCCGGTAAAGTGATGGTGTGGGCCGGGATAGGGTGACAGAATTATTGGACCAATTTTGTCAGTGGAAATCTTAATGCCGAAAGGTATCTTAACATGTTGCAAGAAGAGATTTTCCCATCCCTGCTAAACGAGGAAGGTAACTTCCCAGTTTACTTCCAGCAAGATGGAGCTCCACCTCATTATGGTCTTCACGTGCGTCGGTATTTGGATCAGCAGTTTCCGGATGCTTGGATTGGTCGGCGTGGTCCTGTGGAGTGGCCTCCCAGATCCCCAGATCTCACCCCCCTTGATTTCTATCTTTGGGGGCACTTGAAGGCCATGGTGTATCAGGAAAAGATACGAGACATAAATCATCTAAAGGAACGTATCACCAACGCCATTACAGCATAACGTCAACTGTGCTAATGCGTGTTCATCAACAGTGGGGAACACGTATTGAAATGTGTTTTCAAAACAATGGCAACCATGTAGAGCATATTATATAAATAAAAATGGTTGTCCATAAAAAAAAAATTATTTTTCCTATGTATGGAAACTTACGGCCCACCCTGTATATATATATATACAGGCTCTCTCCAACTTACAAACAGGGTTCATGAAGGCAACCTGTTCATAAGTCAAATTGTTCATAAGTCAAAAATTGACTGGTAAAACTTTACAAGACACCCGCATTGCCATGAAACATGCTACAGTAACAAAACATATATCAATCAATAGAGCAGACAAAAATGGTGCAAGCCGCTATGTATCATTTTGAAAATATTAGAAAATAAAGTTATGACACTATGTTGTGTTGAGTGGGGAGATGAAAGAGGTGGAGCAGCAGTTGGAAAATTGGAGAGAGGCATTGCAAAGTAGGGGGATGAGAATTAGCCAAAAGAAGACCAAATATATGAGATGTGATGTGCAGCAGGACCGAGGAGGGGAAGTGACATTGAGTGGAGAGCGTGTTAAGATGGTGGAGTATTTTAAATACTTGGGGTCAACAGTGGATGCAGAGGGGGGAGCAGAGAGAGAGATAAACTGTAGAATACAGTCGGGGTGGAAGAACTGGAGAGACGTATCAGGGGTGCTCTGTGATAAGAGGGTCCCAGTGAAACTGAAGGGAAAGGTATTCAAAACAGTGGTGAGGCCGGCAATGTTGTATGGAATGGAGACTGTGCCAATGAAGAAGAGCAATGAAAGAAAAATCGATGTGGCTGAAATGAAGATGTTGAGATGGATGTGTGGAGTGACAAGGAGGGATAGGGTCAGAAATGAGCATATAAGGGGTACAGTGAAGGTGGCGGAAGCATCTAAGAAGGTGCAGGAGGCCAGGCTGAGGTGGTATGGACACATCAGGAGAAGAGAGGAGTAGTATGTGGGGCGCAGAGTGCTGGAGATGGAGTTGCCGGGACGAAGAAGAAGAGGAAGACCAAAGACGAGATGGAGGGACTGTGTGGTGGCGGACATCAGAGAGAAGGACTTGGAGGAGGATGCAGTATATGACAGAGGAGAGTGGAGAAGACAAACCAAAAACAGCGACCCCATGTAAAGATGGGATAATAAGCTGTGGAAAAAGAAGAAACTTATGACACTATGAAGATGTTACTATACCTATCATAGCTTACACCATTTGGATCTTTTCCGTTTCATGTACTGTTTCCAATTTTGTTGAAAATAAGATGTTTAATGTAGATTTTTATGCTGATTTAAAAAATGGGTAAATATGCAGTTTCACAGCTGCACGAATACCAATATTTCAGTCATAAAAAACATAAACATGTATATTTGGAGACTGTCTGAAGACTATGGGCATCAGTAAAGTTTTTGTAAAACACTGTAAAGTAAAATTTAGATGAAGCCGTGAAAATACATCTTTACCAAAAAATGTTAGTCTTTCCTTGGAGAAATGAGTGGTTCAAAAGTTATGTTTGTTATTGTAATTTTGTATGGGATATAATGCCCAGTTACGTTAATTGAATACCTGGCTAGGTCAACTGTACACCCTTGATGATTGGTTAGGTTAAGTTGCGATATTTTCATTAAAACTAACAAAAATATCAACTTAACCTAGCCAATCATCAAGGGTCTACAGTTGACCTAACCAGGCATTCAGTTGACCTACATTAAATATCTTATTTTCAACAAAATCAGAAACAGTACATGAAACATAAAAGATCCAAATGGTGTAAGCTATGATAGGCCTAGTAACATCTTCATAGTGTCATAACTTTATTTTCTAACATTTTCAAAATGATACATAGCTGCTTGCACCATTTTTTCTGCTCTATCAATTGATATATGTTTCATTACTGTAGCATGTTTCATGGCAATGCAGGTGTCTTGTAAAATTTTACCAATTGACTTTTTACTCTCATTAATCTTATAATTATTGTACCTTATCCTGTACCTTTGAATGAAATAAAGTAAAATAAAAACACTAATTTACCCTGGCAAGTAAAATAAAGTAAACACTAATTTACCCTTACCACTCAGTTTGTTCATAACTACAACTGAACATTCATACATTGAAATAACAAACTATTATTTTAATGAGTTTGTTCGTAAGTGCGGATGATCATAACTCAGGGAGCTCCTCTATATATACTGTATATCTATATCTATCTATCCTAAATAACACCAACAGGAACTATTAATATCAACCAGAAAATTACCATTGACAACTGAGCACCAAGTATAAATATTTAAGCAAGTATGAAGTTTTGCACAAAATTTTTTAAAAGTACACTTGGCATTTGACATTAATAATGATTAATGAAGATATTGATGTGAATAGACAAATGCAAAAAACTTCACTTTTTTCTACGTGAACGTCAAAATATGAAAATAAAAACCCACTCTAATAGACAGAGTTTATTTCCACGACAGTTTCGACGCCCACTGGCATCCTCCTCGGGTGGATACAGAAACACGAATGAACCAAAACAAGAGGGAAAAGCAGTCCAGGGACCGACCATTAAGAAATTCACACCTAGGTTAGATCCCATTCTCCCGACACCGGAAGGGCATTTTCATTAAGTACATTCGCGCAAATTTAAAACTATCTTCCTGTTCTAAACATACAGATTCTATTATATTTTTCTTACATAATTATTGAATTTATTATTAATTTATTACATTTAATATTGCATAATTATTTATTACAGAAATTATAAATTTATTATTACATTGGTTATTACATTATTGTTTATTATACAGAACTTATCAACCGAAA
Source organism: Bathynomus jamesi (assembly GCA_023014485.1). Lineage (NCBI taxonomy): Eukaryota > Metazoa > Arthropoda > Malacostraca > Isopoda > Cirolanidae > Bathynomus > Bathynomus jamesi. The sequence continues at coordinate 303,700 of JAJOZX010000150.1, forward strand.
AACGAATGAAAAAAGCCGATTAGGAAACAATCCAGAGAAATTCGCACCTAGGTTAGATACCGTTCTCCCGACACTGGAAGGGCATTTTATTACAGGGTCTGCTTATAAGTACATTCCCACAAATTAAAACTATCTTCTTGTTCTATACATACAGATTCTAATATTTTGACATAATTACTGCATTTATTATTACATTTACATTTTTTTTAACATTTATTATTATTACCTTTACCCTAATTATTAAATTTCTAATATTACCTTTATTATTACATCTGTTGCATTTATATTTACTTCCACATTTATTACTTCCATTATTACATTTACTAAAGGCGAGTAAGGAAACATTCCAATCCAGAGACATTTAAGAAATTCACACTTAGGTTCGAACACGTTCCCACGACTCCGTAAGGGATTTTTTGACCAAGAATCTCATTAAAGGGTCTAACTTATAAGTACCTTCGCACAAATTAAAATTATCTACTTTTTCTATACACACAGATTCTATTATTTTTCTTTTGACATAATTATTACATTTATAAAGTACTTTACTTGATTCCCAATCTATAGCATGATTATTTTGGCTGGCGTGATAAAAAATGACATTATTAGTATTACAACTTCTGAAAGCATATTTGTGTTCTTTAATACGCCAGTGGGCGTCGAAACTGTCGTGGAAATAAACTCTGTCTATTAGAGTGGGTTTTTATTTTCATATTTGTGAATAGACAATTTTGTAGACTGGTCTTATAATTTCTCAATTTTGATTGCAAATTTTCAAACTTAATTTATACCAAAGTGCCATATCATGACATTGACATCTGGTTCTAGATTCTAGCAAATGCAGACCAGGCCATGATTTATGTGAACTAGAACTATAATTAGACTACTTACCCCTCTAGTATCCCAGTAAGCAAAGACAGGTTTTGAGGTCATTTTGTTTCTTCACAGTATGAAATATGTCAGATTACCACAAAGGTCAATGAATTTAGTTTAGACTTTATTTGGGCTATGGTACCTGGCAACCTGAAATGATTACACTAGGGAACAACATTTTTGTTTCTTGAAAACTATTTGGTGTTTCTTATAGAACTTTTGATGCTGATTCCAAATATGGTTTCAGAGTTTTTCTATTACCCACAGTTTGAGAAAATAATATTTCCATTTACTCAGAGTTTTCCCAAAATATTAGTTAAAATTAAGTGTACTAATTTAATTTTACTTTCTTTTTTTTCCAGGTTAACTATATTTAATAGTATTTTTTGCATTAAAAAAATATAGCTATTTAAACAAACAGATTTTTAATAAAACGAAAGAAATTTTTTTCAAGTTTTGCTCAAATTTTAAAATTTTTCATAGTAGAAAAAATTGTTTTTTCATTCTAAAAAGTTTTCCATGATTTCAATAATTTTCCACCAGCATGAATCGAAACTGTATTACCGTAATCCCAGATATACATTTTGCTACGTATGTGGAGAACTGACCATAATGGCACAGAGGAAGATGATGACCCCACTCGTGAAGAAGGCTTACGAACTTTATTTTGGATGTAAGGTAGGTGACCAAGACAAATCCTGGGCACCTCATATCTCATGCATTTCCTGTGCCATCACTCTTATGGGTTGGATCAAAGGTACCCGCAAATCTATGCCATTTGCCATACCAATGATTTGGAGAGAGCCCAAGGATCACCTAACGGATTGCTATTTTTGTATGACTAGCGTTTCAGGATTCTCTGCCAAAAATAAACATAAAATTCAATACCCAAATCTTGCATCTGCCATGAGACCAGTACTACATGATGATGATAACCCAATTCCAACTCCCCCAAAGTCATGGACACTGGATGAAGAGTCTGAAGTTGAACCAATGGAAATTGATGACACTAAAGATAGACTTTCAGCAACCTGAATCAAATAAACCACGTATGATAACGCAGGTTATGCTGAATGATCTCATGAGAGATTTGGACCTTCCGAAAAAGAAAGCAGAATTATTGGGCTCCAGGTTACGTGAATGGAATTTGCTGGCAAAAGATACAAGCATATCGGCGTTCCGCACTCGCCAAAAAGATCTGATGCAGTATTTCTCCTAGTCAGGTGGTTTATGCTACTGTAATGTAAATGGACTGCTGTTAGCTCTCAGTCATGAGCACAAATCTGAAGATTGGCATTTATTTATTGACTCTTCGAAGCTAAGCCTCAAGGTTGTACTACTTCACAATGGAACTAAATACCCTTCCATTCCTGTAGGGCACACTGTCTACATGAAGGAATCTTACGAAAATATGAAACTCATCCTTCAGCAGATTAATTATGACCAGTTTCATTGGTATATATGTGGGGATTTAAAAGTCATCGCGCTTCTTCTGGGAATGCAGCTCGGTTATACGAAGTTCTGCTGCTTCCTTTGTGAATGGGACAGCAGAGCCAGAGATTCGCATTATTTTGTAAAGGATTGGCCACTTCGTCAAAAATGTATCCCAGGACTGAAGAATGTGTCTCATGAACCCTTAGTTGACCCCAAGAAAATATACTTACCGCCACTTCACATCAAACTTGGCATCATGAAAAATTTTGTCAAAGCAATGAACAAGGAAGATGAGGCATTCAAATATTTGAAGAAAAAGTTTTCACGACTTAGCGATGCAAAGATAAAAGAAGGGATCTTTGTTGGTCCCCAAATCAGAGAGCTCATGAAAGATCAAAAGTTTGATGATGCCTTGAGAGGAAAAGAAAAAGTGGCATGGGAGGCCATGAAGAATGTTGTCACAAATTTTCTAGGGAACATCAAAGCCTCTAACTATGAAAAAATAGTGCAGGACATGATTGAAGCATATAGGTTATTGGGATGTAATATGTCACTAAAAATCCATTTCTTGCACTCCCATTTAGATTTCTTCCCTGAAAACCTCAGCGACGTAAGCGATGAGCATGGAGAAAGGTTCCACCAAGATATAGCTACTATGGAGAAATGCTACCAAGGGAGGTGGGATCCGGCAATGTTAGCTGATTACTGCTGGACATTGATGCGAGAAGCTCCTAATGAAAACTACAAAAGAAAATCAGTGACAAAGAAGTTTTAAGAAGAATATTTTAAATGCTAATCTGCCACTAATATAATTTTTATGAAGTATTTTTACTAACTTCTATACACTTTTTGAATAAATATTAAAATACAAATTTCTCAGTAACCTTGGGTGATAGAGAAATTCTACGGCTATATTCGGAATCAGCAGAAAAAAATCCTATAAGACCGACCTATTCACGTCCAAAAAACAAAAAAAAAAAGTTAAAATTTGTTCCCCAGTGTTATTGGTACATGCACAGAAGATTTGCTTATTGTTTAAGGAAAACTTGGACCAACTATGAATGTAGCTAATACCAAAGAAAAGGACCAAACACCTCTTCAGCTCTAGGGCTAACTCGAGAGCACTTTGAAGGAATTCAATGAAGGCCTGTTAGTATGTAAATGTACCCAAATTAATGTAGCTACATGAACTATATATCATAATCATTATCAGCTTTAATCTACAATAACATCAAACAGACATGTGGTCTATTACTGGGTTTCTATTATTATTACCTATTACTGTTACTTTTGATTTCTTCTATTACTATTACCGTATTTTACGCCTCAAAATACGCTACAAGTGGTAAGACACACCCTATATTTAGCAAAGAATATTTAGGAAAAAAAATATTTTGAAGATTTATTAGCCTGACAAAAAATATATTCCCGTAACTTTATTTAAAGAATATTAAACAAAACAATAACATATGAGCCCTGAAGTGATTTTTGGAGACATTTTTCAGGAAAAAAGTAGCATCTTATGAGGCGTAAAATACGGTACTTTATTTTTCATCTATTACCATTACTTGGCCATCTATTGATTACTTTTGTATGTGGGGTACTTCACTCATTTAAAAAGGATCTTTATGTCTATTTAAATGCAATTAGAAGCGGTGTATTAACAAATATTTGTTTCAACCAAATCATTATAATTTCAGAGACTGTAGGTCTTGATAAATTTTACTTTATTGAAGGAAAAATTTGGTTGCCACAATATTATGATCTATTACTATTACTTAAAAAATCCTGTAATAGTCTATTACTATTACCCCATGTCTGACATCAAATGAGTTCATAATTGTGTAGCATACAGAAATTAAAGGATTTCTCTAGATGCATCAAGAACAGACAACACATTAGACAAATGAAACATTTTCTCAACAGCACCTTTTGGCTAGTTATGTGTGTATAAATCCTTTATCAAGTTCTTAAACAACCCAATCTTCTATTTTTAATTAATTAGGTTAAGAGAATTCCAGCCAACATTGTTGTAATGCACTGGGACTTTGTGGGAATAAGTAAAAAATTTCACAGGCACTTCTATAAATAGCTATTTTAGGAAATTTAGTCAACATTCAAACTTTGCTGAAAGAAGTCTTTAGTGATGGGAAAGTGATCACTATCATAGAGAATTCCTGGCAAGACTAGATTATCTTATGAAGACAATGATAGAAAAATAACCCCTTACATCAAAACAATACTGTAGGACTGGATCATGGAAGATGAAGTTGGAAACCAGCAAGAAATTAAGTTTATGCCTGACCATTTTCAGTATGACTCATCCCTACACTGGTCTCAAATGAAGAGAAAGAGGAGGCAGAGCTGCAACTAAATTTTTCCAAAATTCATTTGGTTAAAGTTATTGTTTGGAGGGAATTAAATTAAATGAAATGAAAATGAAATGAAAAGGTTTATTGGCAGACTATAGTCTATATGACAAATATTATTAATACAATGACAGTTCATATACTAAGGATAGAAATATATACAATTGATTAGAAATAATACTGCACTGTTGAAGTTAAGTGGAGCTACAGACAGACATTTTCGTACCAAGAAGTCCATAGCTTAAAGGATAAATGGCAGGACTCATGGATAGCTTGGATAATCAGGTTGGTTGATTTTTTAATTCTTTGCATTAGACTGTATTGAGCACGTCTTCTTACCTCCGGGAAGCTCGGGACATTGCGGGTAGCAAACATTTGTGAAGTTGAGCATCTGAGGGGTAATTTATGTAAGAGTCTAAAAGACCTGTTGTACAGCAAATTTAGGGTTCTGCCAGAACCTTTTTTATAATTCACCCAGAGTTGCTATCCGTATATATTACTGCAGAAAGTATGAGAGAGAGTGTCTTTAGCTTCACTTGTACAGAATTGAAAGTTCCTTATGGTCATATTCACTTTAGCACACAGGCTTCGAGATTGTTTTCTTATATCCGAGTCATCACTCAAGGAGCTGATAATAGTTTGACCCAAATACTTAAACTCTTGTATTTCCTCAATTACTTCACCATTCATTTTAAACCTTTTATCAGCTGGCTGATTACAGCTTTTAGGATGAAATTGCATAACCTTAGTTTTTGTAACATTAAAAAGAATAGCATGTTTCTGCAAATACACTTTGCAGACATTTAGTAGCTGATCCAGACCTTTAACAGAGGGACTTAGACCATATCATCGGCATAAACTAAGTTATTTATCCTTATGTTATCTATACAACATCCCACCATTGCCTCATTAAGTGAAGCAATTAATCCGTCAATATACACATTAAACAGCATAGGGGAGAGTGAGCCTTGTCTCACCCTGCAAGAGGAGCCAAAACACTCGGATAGTACATTGCCCCACCTAACTGTGAAAGATTGGTGGGAGTACCAAAATTTCAATAAATTTAATATGTACATGGAACCTTCCTGTCTGCTAGTTTTGCAAATAAAATATTGTGGTTCACCCTATCATATACCTTACTTATATCAAGGAAACAGCTATAAATAGTTGAATTACTGTCAATGTATTTCGATAATGTTTCTTTAAGCACATAAATACACAGATCAGTTGAGTGAGACCATTTAAAGCCAAACTGATTAGATGTCCATAGGAAATCATTTAATCAGAGTAACAAGTGTTTTTCTAGTAGTTTTGAGAAGCAGGAAGCGACAGCAATAGGCCTGCAATTATTGCTGGACAGAATGTCTCCGTACTTTTTTGACCAGGGGCAAGATATATACCCTCATGAACTCTGCAGGGATATAGCCAGGGTTTCGGAGCCGGAGTCGGAGCCGGAGCCAGAAACCTTGAAAATACGGCTCCATGGTCTGGCTCCGGGCGATATATTGCTACCTAAATTGTTATTTGTTAAATATAGGTTTAGTTGCAAATTATAATTCTTGTAATATATTACAAAAAATGGTACCATAGGATTCTTGGATTTTATGGAGGTGTGGGAGTTGCAGGAATAATCTGCAAATTTCCATTTTTAACCATTAAATATTTGGGAAGATTTGTCTTAACAACACTTAATTATATAGGTAAAAATTTTTTATGGCGGTGGAGACCTTAGGTAGGTAGGTACTAACTATTTATCTAAGTAGGTAACTACCTAGATACATACCTAGTAAGGTTGGTCCTTCTGACTTGGATTGAACTATTTTTATTTTTAGGTCAATTATCTTGTATTGCTAAATTTCTTTTTTTTTCAGATTCTTTGTAATTTGTACTTGATTCTTTAATTATAATTATCAGTCTATGACCCTCATAATGGATAAGGATAGAGATTCAATAAAGAAGTCTGATATATTCAAATATTTTACTGAAAGTTCAGATAAGAAACACTGTTTGTATTTGTGAAGTTTCTGATGCTTCGGGAAATATTTCAACGTGTGGAACTAAAATTACCAAGCCTCAAAGCAAAAAGCCTGATGTCTCCTCAAGAGCATATAATTTGAAAAGACACTTGAGTCAATACATCCTGAAATATCAAAAATGATGGAAGAAAAGAAGCAAATGCTTGAGCTTTCAAGACCCAGTACTTCTGCCAGTTCAAAAACTAAAGCAAACCAGCAAAACATTACTAAATTTTTGATGTCTCAAAAAGTCACTATCTCAATGACTACAGATAATTTTAAAAATAGCATAATTGAGTTAGTTGTTAAAGATTCTATGCCTCTATCTATGTTTGAAAAGCCAGCTATGCGCAGTCTACTAGAAGAAATGGCTCAGAAATTCAAGATTAGTTTAGATAAAGACAATATCCGTCATTTAGTGATAGAAAAATCAAAAGAAGAAAAATTTGCTCTCAAAGAGCAATTAAAAGGGCGCTTCATATATTTAAAAGTTGATGGTTGCACACGAATATGGACACATTATTTTGCCATCAATGTCCGATTTATTGATGATGATAATAAAATCCTCACCCGCACTATAGCAGTAAAAGATACACATGCTCAGCAAACTAGTGACTACCTGCATGATCTAATTATGAGAACTCTGGAAGAGTACGGCATACCGAAAGAATTTGTGCTCTGCATTGTCAGTGATAATGCATCAAATATGATTAAAAACTGTTGAGAAGTTGAATGATAATCAAGAGGCAACTTCAGAAGATGATATACAAACATTTGGTGAACATGATGATGATTCAACAGACACTCAGGAAGTGGCATCTTGTGTAGAAGAAATTGACAGTATTGTATCTGAAATTTCACACTTCTCCAGAATCAACCACATGCGTTGTGGTGCACATACCTTGCAACTTGCTATTTGCGATGGATTGAGAGATAAACATGCTACCTCTCTCATAGGTAAGTTGAGACAGGTTGTAGTAGCAGCAAGAAACCCAAAAGTGGAAGAAATAATTAAAAGACGTGCAGGCAAGGTTGCTATTTTAGATCAACCTACTCGATGGGGCAGCACTTATTTAATGATAGAGCGCTTATTAGAATTAAAACCTGTACTCTTGGACATGGCAAATTCAAATGTGAATCTTTCAGAAATAATGTGGGAACAAGCAAGAAGATTGGAAAGAGTACTGTACCAGCCATATATAGTAACAAAAAAAATTCAAAGTGAAGATTTGACTCCCGGTCAATTTTTGATGTATTTTCTTTCCAAGATAGAAGGCACCATAGCTGATGACATTAAAAGTTCCATGGAAAGGAGAGAAAATATTTTACTTGATAATGAAGTATTGCTTGCTGCTGTTTATATAGATCCTAGATATAGATGCTTATTAACATCTGAACAGGTAGTTAAAGCCAAGGATGCCCTATGCAATATAGCAATCAGAATGAAAAGTAACCTAGACCTTTCAAATAAAGTCTCTCTATTAAGAGAGGAATGTGGAACCGAGATTATTGCATCATCATCAAATTCATCATCTCCTTCCACCACTTCTGATGTCAGCGAGTTTGATTTTGAAAAAATTATTGATATTCAACATGGTAAGAAATCAAAACGTCCTCATTTAGAAAGTGAACTAATACCACCTCTCAGTCCAATGTGTACCCTCAAATTGCAAGTTGAGGAATCTTTTCCTGAGAATGAAAAATTTGGACCGTTCGTCAAAACTGTCTTTTGAACAAGTAATAGAAAGGTATCCTAAAGTTATAAGAGATGTTGCAAATCTTCTAGTAGCTATGCCTTCAACACAAGTCAGTGTTGAATGGCTATTTTCAGCACTGAAAATTTTAAAAATCTAATTTAAGGGCACGTATGAAAGAAGATATTGTTGAGGCTATGTTATTTTAAGAACAAATGTTTATAAGTAAACTTTAGATAAATAATTTTAATTCATAATTTTTTTTATGGAAACAGATTTACAAGGAGAATATCTTGATTTTATTTTAAAAATTAGTTTCCTACCTTAGCTACATTAGTAAAAATTTCTGCAAAAGTTATTATTTTGCTTTCATTTTTTAATACAAGGAGTATTATGATTTATGATACTGTAAATGTATCATTGAATTTGCAAACTTTTTAATTTTTTAATATGTAGTTTGAACTTTAAAGATAAAGTCTGATTTAAGGTTACACTTAAAAAAAATATAATTGAGGCCATCTTGTTTTAAAAAAAAAAATTATAAATAAACTTAGTAATTTTCATTTTCAATTATTTTAAGGAAACAGATTTACAAGAAGAATATCTTGATTTTATGTTTAAAATTAGTTTGATTATACCTTAGCTAGAATAAAAAAAAATTTGCATTAGTTTTCATTTGTTAATCCAAGGAGTAGTATTGATTTTATAAGCGTAGGGTAAATGATTTTGTAAATTTTCTTTTATAATATGTATTAGTAGTTTGAACTTTTGACTTAGTTGAATTGCTTTTGTTAATTAAATTACAAAACTTTTTGACTAAAAGAAAATCTCTTTTTAAGTAAATAATATAACCTATTAAAAATTTAAAAAACTGAATTTTTTGAAATATTCAGCTCTTTTTCAAGCCAAGTTGGCTTTCATGAAGCTTTCAAGTTTCAACACTTAAAAAAAGATGCATATATTATCTCAGAAAGTTTGATTGTTACTATTTTCCATACGAGAATTCTTAAGTTTGAACTTTGAACTAATTAGGAGGCAAGTTTCTCTAATTTATATAAGCTACCATTGTTAATAAATATTTAATATCATTTAGTTTTCATCATTTTCCTTTAGTTATTTAAATAACTTCATTCTATCATTATATTTGCCTAATTTAAAATCATAAGAAATTTAAATTTTGAGTATTAAAGTGATTTAATAATAAAATATTTTTGTGCAATATTTTAAATTGGACAATTAGTTATATAAATCTAGATATTTATTTTATAATTAACAGAATTTACTATAAAAGAGCCGGAGCCAGAGCCGGAGCCAGACTGTAAAAAATTTCTGCTCCGGAGCCGGAGCCAGAAGTTTTTTTACCGGCTCCGAAACCCTGGATATAGCTATGAGCAAGCATGGCTGATAGGAGCAATGATATATGCAGACATACTACGTCATTTACATATTTTAAGTGCTCATTCGATAAGTCATCTACCCCGACGTAAAACCAGTCTTTAACTCTTTAATTAACCTCTTTACTTCAGAAAATGATATCAAAGTATTTTCCCTTGTCCCTCCCACAATCGTTTCGCTGCAATCTATCTTAAGATTATCCCTACTCACACTGTTAAGAATGTTAGAATAGTGGTTTTTCCACAGCTTTGCAATTTCATCCTCCCCAATACCCCATCAATTGTTGGAGGGAGGACATTTTTGACACCTGTTTCATTCTTAACAAATTTCCAAAATTTGTTATTATCGTTGTTTATGCAAACTTCACAGGCTTTTGATGCTCAAATAGACTCTTCTTCCTGTTTACATCACCTTATGGCCACCTTATAGTGACCCCGACTTCTACACATTCGTGTATACTGGTCCTAATCTGGGTCTACCATGAAAGCACCACAAATCATAGGCGTCTTTCGATTCCCTCTTCAGGGGGTGCAATAAAATCATTTCATCCAGGAATAATCTTAGTATGATAGTTGTAAGATTTAATCAGGGGGCTTCCTGCTTCTCTTAACAGGGATATTATCTTCTTATAATACCTATCTATGAGTTTACAGTGAGAATCATTTGAGCAAGGATTATTACAGGCAAAGTGCAAAAAATGAAAATATGGATCTTTTCCTTTATAGCACCCCAAATTTCTTCTTTTCAGTTGTACACCCTTGACAGTTGGTTAGGTTAAGTCATGATATTTTCATTAAAACTAACCAAAATATCATGACTTAACCTAACCAATCATCAAGGGCATACAGTTGACCTAACTGGGCATTTAATTAACACAGTAAAACAATGGGGGTGCTATAAAGGAAAAGATCTGAAATTAACGTTATATAGTTCCAGTTACATTTTCTGTCAACCTATGACAGAAGAAATGGTATTGACTGATGTATACCTAATAATACCCGACTCCAATTACCTACACAATCCTTTGATGCAAAAGAAAAGCCCTTTAATGGAATCTGCAGTTAGGTTAAGCAATTTAACTTTTCTATCTAACCAAGTCTTATAAGTCACTAGTAAATTTTCTGGCCTTCAAGTAGTCTTTCTTTGGGGATAACATTGATAGGTCCAAGTGGCTTCATATTTTCCAAATCAAATAAAATGTAAAGAATGTCTTTCCACTTATCACAAATATAAAACATTAAATAAACCCACAAAAATTCAGTATTACAGCTAATGGTTAAATATCAGACTCATGATGATGAATTTTATACCTTAGGTAAGTTATTCAATATTAAATTAGATTACATTCGATCAGGTCAGGTCAGGTCATTATTCTGAACTATAAAAAAATTTGTCATGAACCTTTTCACTGCCAAACCCACATAGGCCTATATGTATTGCCATAATCTATGCTGTCACCTATATCTACATACATATTCATGGTGGTGAAAGGGTTAAATTTTACCTAGCCAATAGGCTATTAATGCAATTATTCCACACAATATAAAATATAGTAGAGGCATGAAGTGTATGGAGGATTAGAGGAATATATGGTTGAAAAGGACATTGGAGTGGTGATTGATAATAAGTTGACTTTCTCTGATCAGTTGGCAGAAAAATACCAACAAGGCTAACATGATTTTAGGCCTCAGTAGAAGAACATTCATGTGTTTAGACATGGAAATATTTAAATTATTGTATGCTGCACTCATGAGATCTCACTTTGAGTATGCTAATCAGATTTGGAGTGCATTTTTGGTTAAGGATGTTGGCTGTGGAAAATTTACAACACCAGGCAACCAAGCTGGTGCCAGAGTTAAAAGACCTACTATATGAAGAATGAGTGAAGAACCTATTTGCCAACATTGGCATATAGACGCACACACGGAGACATGATTGAGGTATATAAGATTTTAGGTGGAATCTATGATAGTGATGGCAGTGTGGGTATACTAAAACTAAATGAAGAAAGTATAACTAGAGGGCACTACAAGATAATCTTCAAGAGGAGAAACAGGTTAAATATCATAAAATATTCCTTCTGTAGCAGAATAGTAAATAACTGGAATGGATTGCCAGAGTATGTCATTGATTCAAGTTCAGTGGGTATATTTGACAGAAATTTAGATAAAGTCTGGAATACACAGGAACTAAAATGGAACTATAAGGCAAAGATTAAGTATGAAAGCTCAGATCACAACAGCCAAAGTCAAAGTGGGTGTGTATATGAAGAGGTGGAGACAGGCTGATTGGCACCTCTTCCAGATCATCATCTGTGAGACTCTGCAAGTATAAAAATTCTCTTTTGAATTATGAAAGCTTTTACGAAATCCACTCTTGCCAAAGACCTACTATTTTCTGAGTTAATATGACTGGAGATAAGCCGTTTCATTGAAACCTAGAATACCTTAAAATGGTCTTAGGTATGAGATATCAATGCACTGTGGTGTGCTCTTCATTACACTAACTGTAGCTTTTTAATGAATGAATATATGCACAACTTCACACACACAGTAAGCATTTAAATTGCACAAGCACACCAACAAGAATTTTTATGTATATAAATATATGAGTATATTATAGTTACCAGTATACCCAAAAACAAAACAGTTAGTAGGAAGATGTAACAGGTTTGGTCAAAGGATGGGGTACTACTTACCTTTCTGGGTCCCAACAATGACCCAACCTTACCTTTCCAGGTAATGAAATGGTTGACCACCAACAAACTCTTCCTAAATACCAGTAAAACAAATTTCATGATCTTTACTAATAAAAGAAATGTATATCTTGATGAACTTAATGTTAATGAAATCGCCATAAAGGAGTGTACTGTAACAAAATTTCTTGGTGTAATGCTAGATAAGAATTTGCAATAGAGTGATCATGTAAATTATATCGCGAAAAAGATTTCAAGGAGTGTTGCTATAATGTTTAAACTTAGAAATGTAGTCCCTAAACAAGTTTTATTGACTATCATACTCTTGTTCTTCCTTATATAACATACTGCACCCTTGTTTTGGGGAAACTCCGCTAACAATGCATTAAATGGTATTTTTGTCATCCAAAAATGAGCAATAAGGTTATTATCTGATGCTCATTTCCTTGATCACTCTATTGCATTATTTAAAGAGCTAAACCTACTAAAGCTCAATGATATAACCAAACTGGCATATTTTATTTTTATTTACAAGTGTAAGAACAAAATCATTAATTTGCAATGAGTAAATAGATATTTTGTAACTCATCAAGAAATCTATATACCTCAATTTAGATTGTCTTCTTAGAAACTACCCATTTTCATTGGATTGAAACTATGGAATGACTTGCATGCCAATATAAAAAATATTGTGAATGTAAATTTGTTTAAAACCAAGTTGAAATCCCAATTAATAATGGCATACTAACAAAAATCTAGGATTAATGTCCACTAATATTGTTTAATATTGTCTATTAATATTGTAATACATGTTTTAATTATTAATAATACTTATTTACTTATTTATTTATTATTATCATTAATTAATAACAACCAGCTGCTTATTTTTAATAAGAGCCCAGTAAAGCCTAAAGCTTAAGGGCCAAATTAAATAAAATATATAGTCGAGCTTCACAATTATTCATGTCATTGTAAATTGAAAAAATATATTTGTTTTATTATTATTAATAAAGGTTATTCTATTCTATAAAACATATATTTATATAAGGATCTTGCGAGTTATAACCCATCATTTTTGACAATTAAAACTAAAAAATATCATGACAACCAAACCAATTGTCAAGGCACACAGTTGACCTTACTGGACATTCAATTAACCTCCTCCTACTTCTACTAGTTAGGTTAACTGAATGCCCAGTTAGGTCAACTGAATGCCCAGTTAGGTCAACTGTATGCCTTGACAATTGGTTAGGTTATCATGATATTTTTGTTAGTTTTAATTATCAAAAATAATGGGTTATAACCCAAAAGATCCAAAAGAAGTTAGAATGAATGGTTTCATTCACCAAATACATATTATTCACAATTGTAGATTTGCATTAACCCTCTAACGCCGACTGGGTCGAATACATACCATTTCAAATACACGCATTTAGACTTAACCCTACAAAAACATTCAGTGTTAAAGGGTTAAAAATATATGTTGGGACCAAGAAAAGTTATTTTAGTTAGAATATACATTGGGACCTGGAAAGTAAGTAGTAGCAAGGATAGTGTAGGAGGACAGCAGGGAAGGTAGAAAATGGCAACATGCAACTGGAGACCCCAAGGAATGAACAAACATCAGAAAAAGCCAAATATGACAAATGTGTGAATAGTATACATTTTTAGCTTAAGTTATGTAGGCTACTTTCATAGCTGTGAAAGTAGTTTTATGTCAATTAGCCGACTTGAGTGTGACATTTTGTAAAATTTTATTATAAAATATAACTTATGACTTGATAACCTCGATAGGCCAAAGTGGGGCAATATCCTATTTTAGAGTCCCAAATTATTTAACAATTACAAAATAACCAAATAGCATCCCAAATACAAGCAATTGGTGAGTGTGTGTATTTTGTTGCTTCTTGACATTACTGACTGTCTGGTTAGGTCAACTGTACACCCTTGACAATTGGTTAGGTTAAGTTATGATATTTTCATTTAAACCAAGGAAAATTTGATTCATCAAAAAGCTAGGTACACCTAAAACAAAAGCACCCCTGTGTAATTTCTTTATTTATGGTCAGACTTTTATGAAATTTTCAATATCAAGGTTTCCAAGGTGGACATTGGAATAACGCACACCATTTTCTAAAAAAAAAATTTAAAATGTTTACAAATTTTTTCTAAAAAAACAAAAACAAAAACCAGGCATACAGTTGACCTAACTGGGCCTTCAATGTTATTCCAATGTCTGCCATTGAAGGCCTGGTCCATGTGGCTTCATATTTTCCAAATAAAATGAAATGTAAAGAATGTCTTTTCACTTTATCACGAGTATAAAATATATGAAGGGGCTACAGAACCTGCCCACAGGTTCCAGAGCCCATATACATGTAATAGTTACAGAGCCTGCTAGACTCTAGCAAGGATTTCAAACTGTATGGACTGTTGGAATCGTGTAGAAAGATTTTTAGCTTATGAAATAGGTTTATACTATTACCTATAATATATCTATATTATCTATAATATATCGTAATCACAATAATTCTGACAAACATGCCCAAGCCCAACAGGGCATGAAAACAGCAATGTTGGCAACTCCGCTTAACAGGAATCCTCTTGCCAAGCGAATAATTTTATTTTGATTTGTTCTCATCTTAGTTCAATTTAAGTTCTGCTATAGTCGAATCTATTGGTTCTGGAATTCTGTGCTTTACTTCTATAACGCTCGCAATATTATCTTTGATATACAACATAACACCGCCTCCTCACCTACCTGTTCTGGTTTTAGCAAAAAGTCTATAACCTCTAATTTGATACTGCCCCAACAAAGTCACACGTTTCAGTGCTAAGCCACAATTCATTTATCGCAATTAAGTCATAGTCTTTACAAGCAATTAAAGAAAAAAATTTGTTTATTTTATTTCATAGGCTACGAGCATTTAAAGATAGAACCTTCAAATTGTTTGTAAAATTGTAACCACTGATACCTTCGCGCGCAAGGGAATTTTAAGGAAATTACGCCGGGACGGCGGGACCATTCACGTTACAGCAGCTTGAAAAGAAGAGACAGTATTATGAAATAGTCTTCCTAAACGCGCAGCAACAACGTCATTATGAAGAAGTCCATCTTCAAGGAACAAGTCCCTCCTGCAGTAGAAACTGCTCCAAAAATTCGCAAAATGCACTCCTTCCTATTGATAAAGTGACTTTAGGTTATTGTTAATATAGGTCACCTTGCTGTAGAACTCGTTATGTTGGATAATTTGAGGAAGTATACCTGTTAAAACAATCTTATTAGTTTTTCGGTAAATTTATAATATTACACCCGTCTCCCTTTGGAGGTAAAATTTATGTTTTTCCTATGGTTTTTGATGTGCTTTGAACGAATCTGACCTTCAAAACCGTCGGAAATGACTCGTTTTTGAGAAACCCCCCTCCCCCCAGCCGGCAATCGAAAACGAGTCATTTCCGACGGTTTTGAAGGTCAGATTCGTTTAAAACACATCAAAAACCATAGGAAAAACATAAATTTCACCTTCAAAATTGACCTAACCTATCCTAACCTAAATCACTTATAGTCTTGTAGGCAGCCCAGGAATCACTATAAATCACAGAGCCAGGCCTAATGTACTTCTGAATGAGTGGAATGAGTGTTCCATTCCGGTACGAAAGTAATTCAAATTCGAAATGGATGGAGCGCAGTGATTGGGCAGACATGTAACGAACACACAAACGAACGTACGAACACACACTAGATACACACCAAAAAAATGTTTATATCTCGAAAACAAAGCATTTGCGACGGAAACGCTATAGAAGGAAAGTGTCTTAGAATTAAAAAATCTACTTAATGAACATATAATAATTGCTGGACGTTAGACGGGTGTAGTACTATAATAATACCAGTTTTTCCTTTAAATAGTCATTCTAGTAAGTCCCTGTGTCTAGCCAGCAACGCTTCCGATCTAGAATTTAGAACGTTATTAGTACCGACGTGAATAACATACATTGTGTCCTCAGAGGTTCCGTCTGTAAAAGAATCAACACTATTAGTTATATCCTCCACCCTTGCACCAGGGTAGCAGTAACGGCGCCTACGACAGGGGTTTCTCCCGCAGAATTCCTCGAGCTGCCCTCGAACAATGGAATCACCAATGAGTCATATTTCTGGTTCATCCACATCTTCGAAGCCTAGAACAGAAAACTTATTGTTCATTAATACCAGTAGACAAGACTTAGGTTGTCTCAATGAGGCTCCATTATGCACTTGCACGAAGGGTCAGGAACTAGGGGGAAGAAAGAGGGCTATTAGCAGTGGTGGGCACCGTTAACCAAAAAGTTAACTTCGTTAACCACTAATCCGTTAACCAAAAAGTTAACTTCGTTAACCGTTAATCCGTTAATTCGTTAAACATGTAACGGAAGTTACCGATAAACCGTTAACGTTAACTTTTATTATAAAAAAAATGAAAAACAATATATATATAATTTAATTTTCCCTCTTCTTCTCGTTCTCCATTTTGTCCATGAGATGCATGTTGCCCTGCATGAAAATTAGCATATCAAAGTTTTCATCAGACAGAGATGATCTCTTGGCCCTCAGGATGTCCTTGCCCATAGAGAACAAACGCTCCACTGCAGCACTGGAGGGGATGGCTGTGTTGAACTTGATGAACAAGTCCACCAACACTTGCTCACCCAAGAAGGCAGCATGTGTCAGCAAGTCCTTGGAGTTGGTCTCCAGCCAGGTCTTGACCAAGTTCTGGGCCTTGCCCTTGAGTGACCTGTGGCTTCTGCTGCTCTCTTTTGTCTGGATGACAGCACTGAAGAAGTCATCCTCCTCCTCCTCCTCCTCCTCGTTGTTGCTGCCCACTTCGTTGGACTGCTGCTTCATGGCCTCCTCGACTGTACCCTCCATGCTTTTCCTCACCCTGGCGACCTTGGTGTTGTCATACTTGTCCAACCAGATGAGGCGAAACCTGGGATGGAAGGCAGCAGCCAGCTGGCATTCGTCATCCTCCAGGAGGGGCCCAAACCTTTTGTCGATGCCTGCCAAAAGTGCGTCGACCAAGGCGGATTAATTGCGCACCTGCTCAGCACTGAAAATAATAGAAACTTTTAAACGTTTATTTATGAATTTTTGGGGTTAACGGACTTGAGTTAACGGAAGTTAAATGTAACGGAAGTTAATTAGTCCGATAATGATTTTCAAAGTTAACTTAAAAGTTAAATCGTTAACGAAAAAGTTAACTTCGTTAATTAACGATTAACGGATTAACGGTTTGTGCCCAGCTTTGGCTATTAGTATTATTTATATGAGGGGTCCCACATCTTAAGGTACCTAAGCACCAAAATTAAAATTCGTCAGAAATCACCTCCAAAGTTCAGCAATATTCTGGCAATAGTATCTCTCTTATTAATTGAGCTAGAACGTTCATTTTTGGCTAAATTAGAGTTCTAAGTATGCTAATGAAGATGTTGAGTTCTTGGAATAGATTTTCATATTTTATATGCATATTTTTTTTAATTTTTAAATTTTCTTATTATGCCGAACTTTGTGTGAACCTTTGGCTGGCGATAGAGGTGAAAAAAGTAGTTTGCTTCATAAGGTTTTCAACCATACTTCTAGTGTCGTAAAGTCATTATAACCCAAACCACGTGATAGAGGTAGGGTGAAAATAGTGATATTCATGATAAACACGGTTTTGCCTGTGGTGGCGCTTAGGTACATTAAGATGCGCGACCCCTCATATCATTAATAGAAACTGAGGCAGGAGGGGCCGTGACTATGCAGTACCTATAACTAGCACACATTTTTCGTAAAAGTTGCTTAAAATTCATTGAAACCCATGTGAAAATTATTGACTGCCCGGTTAAGTGTACGCCCTTGATGATTGGTTAGGTTAAGTCATGATCTTTTCGTTTAAACACGAAAATATCACGACTTAACCAATCATCAAGACTGTATAGTTGACCTAACCAAGCATTCAATTAACCTAATATAGTGTAGTGTATCATGCATGGCACCTATATTTATCATTCATGTATGTAATCTACTTCATATTATTTACAATTGATAATATAGCCTCGCACAGAGACATCAACCTTGAAGTATGAAAATCGGTGAGATTTTGCCTGATTTTGATAACTGGAAACATATCCCACATCACAAGGAGTTTGAGACTTAAAATCTGTGAGAGTTAACATGTCTGTAGGTACGGTATTACATGTACTGTATATGGGCTCTGGAACCTGCGCACAGGTTTCGGAGCCACTTTGTAAAATATATATTAAATAAACCCACAAAAATTCAGTATTACAGCTAGTGATTAAACATCAGAATCATGACAATGAATTTTATACCTTAGGTAAGTTATTCAATATTAAATTAGGTTACATTCAATCAAGTCAGGTTTGGTTTGGGTCATTATTTTGAGCTATAAAAAAATTTGTCACGAATCTTAACCTTTTCATTGTCAAACCCACATCGAGCTATATGTATTGCCATAATCTATGCTGCCACTCATACCCGCATACATATTCATGGTGGTGAAAGGGTTAAATTTTATCCAGCCAATAGACTATTAATGCAATTATTTCACACAATATAAAATATATTATAGGTGTGAAGTGTATGGAGGATTAGAGGAATGTATGGTTGAAAAGGACATTGAAGTGGCGATTGATAAGTTGACTTTCTCTGATCACCTAGCAGAAAAATATCAACAAGGCTAAATGTCAATCTCAAGTCAGGTAATTAACATAAAACTATTTACAGAGCTCCAAAGTAACCTGCATAACTTAAGCAAAGAATATACACTATTTACAATCTATAAACTGTCTTTCATTCATGAAAGTGTCCAATTTTTTTTAAAAACTAACTAAGGAGCCACTATTTACCAAATTACCACATCATATGGCAAGTCATTCCAAAAATCTACACCTCACTGATTGAAAAAGTATTTTTGTAGGTCCAGTCTGCAAGTCTGTTTTCTAATTTTCTTAATATACCTTCAAGTTCAAGAACTTTTGATTTGATTTGAAAAATGCTGCCCCAAGAAACCCATCGAATCTGAATGAATTGCAACAATTTTCTTTGGAAGGATGGACTAAAATTTCTACTGAGAGATGTCAAAACCTTGTAGAAAAATATCCAAAACGAATCATTGAAGTCATTCAAGCAAAAGGTGGATCCACAAAATATTAAATAATTTTGTAAGTAAATGCACGAAGAGGTTTGCATTTTAACTTTTTTCTTCAAATTCTTTGATGTTTTGCATTATATGTTACAGTTAAATTGATTATTCATTCGTTAAATTTTTTCAAATGAACGGTAAACTCTTTGTAACTATCCTCTGCATAGCACCAAAAATAAGGACGAATATAACTGAAATATTTCGCTGTACGAATACTTATGAGCGCCACTATACATCTAGTTAGGTAATTTCATGCACTTTTGTGAAATTGAGGAAAAGCAGGTGAGACCATAATATTATTTATCAAGTCTCCTCATCTCATTCATGAGCTTCATACTAACATAAATATATGATACTCTACAACTTACGATTACTATTTACAATTACCATACTCTACACAACTTTCTATCTTTCAAAAAAATAATGAAAAGTTACATTGTTCTTTTTTATTTTATTCTGTACTAGCTGTTATGCCCAGCACTTGCTTCGGGTGGGCTGATTGTATTAAATTTTAATTATTCAAATATTTTTTTTATTTTTCGTCGTATCACTCCTTAGATTAAAAATATTATACATATACATAGCGTTGTATTATTTAAATATATATATATAAGGTGGCACAAAAGTCGTGCATCATAGGAATTTTCAGTGTTGACTATAATATTTTTTTTTTCTTTTAGATCGGGGATGGGTGCGAAATTAACAATAGACGAGAGGGTGAGCTTGGTTTTAATGTATGGAATACCAGGTACAACAAATCGATGCACCCAAGTTTTTAAGTTATTATCAGGGGTGTAGTGCTGTAGGAGCGCATGGGAGCGCCGCTCCCGACCTCCATTCAGCCAAATTTTATTTATTTATTTTTTAGTTGATATTTGGAGGTTGGGAACGAACAGACTGATATGAAAGCACTGGCTTGTAGTTGTGATTTCAAATTTTTAATATTCAAAGTCTAAGTGAATTATTATTATTATTATTAGATTATTATTATTATTAAATAGTTTAACCAGATCAGTGAGTCTCAACTGAGACTCTCATAGGGCTGGCCAGTAAATGAAGTAACATGAATTTATTATATCATGCCCTAATATAGCTTGACATTATCATTATATGGCAAAAAATGCCACAAATCATAGAGATAGAGAGAAAAATTACATTCTGCTTTTAACTTACTACGCTAATCTCTAATGCTTATGGAAAATTCCGGTAAAAACAAGAGCTAGCCTATTACTCGTATTTAGAGAAAAGCTAAAGATTTTCTATTTCTCAATGAAATATTTGTACTGCATATCAAATTGTAACAATTTATATATAAGTAAATATTGGTAAAAAAACTAAAGATAACTTAACTGATGTATCGGTACGAGGAAATAATAGTAGAATTTAAAATTATGTATCAACATGCCGGTATTTCCTTAGAGCTCCTGCGCCTTAAAATTTGCCACTACACCCCTGGTTATTATTACAGAATTACAGTGTTAATTCTGTAGATTTTACTTTATTTTAGTTATTTGATCATCCACCTCCAGACCAATTACACCATCAAACCTTAAATAGCGGACTAACAAACCACGAGTGAACAAAAAAGCGCTTTGTGCGTGTCTTTAAAGTAAATGTCATATCTTTTCTTATGATATGTTTTATCTTATAGCTATTTAAAGAATGAATATATGCATGACTTTACACATATTGTGAGAATTTCAAGTGCGTAAGCATAGCAACAAGAATTTTTATATATAAAAATATACGAGTATGTTATAGATACTGGTATTATTAAATTTTATATACAATTATTTAACTTTATGCGCAGTGGGAAATAATATACGAGCACATTGTTCTAAAATGGGTGTTAAATGAAATGCATACAAACTGGGCATGGGCGTGGGCAAGAATGACTTTCTTTGTACGATATGAGGCGCTCCGGACCACAACCTGCCAAGCGCCAGTGGGGACAGAATTGAATTATTTATACCACTATATTCCTCCACCCTTCCTCTATCCCGTGGGTGAGTCAGGGAGCGGATTGTGGACCCGTACGTATGGTCAAAAGTCCGCCAAAAAAAGTTGTTTTTCGCACATTTCACCGCTGGCTGCGCATTAAACGACCTGGTGGATTACTCAATTTGACATGAATGTTGACTATTATTTCTTTTATCTTCTTCATCTTTATTATTATTATAATTTTTTGTTGATTATTCCTGTCTCGAACAATACTATAACTTTTTTATATTATTCTTGTGGGGAACTATTGAAGCTACCGGTAAACAGGTCAAAAACGAAGTTTTGTTTGTTTTCTTGCAAAATACCGATGACTTTTGAACTCCTGGAATATGGGAAAACTTAGCAGAGCGAGTCTACAGAACTAGAATAAAAGATGTTGCTCATTTACGCGAGATCATCATTCAAAAATGGGAAGAGCTTCCACAGGAACACGTAAATCGAGCCGTAGATGAATTCCGGCCAAGAATAAAACAAGTCAAGAATAAAACAAGCTATTGAAATGGAAGGAAAGCATTTCAAACAATTTTTTTAATAATTTCAGATAAATTTTACATTAAAATTATTTTTATAAAAAAATATTAAAAAAGTTTAATAATTTTTGCATGTTAAGTAGAAAAATCATACTCTTTCGTTAAATGTTGATAGAATTTGAATTATTTGATATTTTAGTTTGAAAACTTGTTTGCATATAGATAAATACACATGTTTTATTGTGTAGAAGTTTTATTAAAATTAAATAACAAATGTTGATTTCATAGCCTTTTGAAAATGTACCCTTTTTCATGGCACACCCGTTATATATATATATATATATATATATATATATATATATATCGAAACCTATGGTAAAATTATTGAATGCCAGGTTAGATCATCTGTCCGCCCTTAACGATTGGTTAGGTTAAGTCGTGATATTTTCGTTAGCTTTAACGAAAATATCACGACTTAACCTAACCAATCGTTAAGGGAATACAATTAACCTAACCAGGCATTCAATTAACCTATCCAGGCATTCAATTGATCTAATCGGGCATTCAGTTGACCTAACCGGGCATGTAATTAACCTAATCGAGCATTCAATTAACCTAACCGGGCATATATATATATATATATATATAGAGAGAGAGAGAGAGAGAGAGAGAGAGAGAGAGAGAGAGAGAGCGTTCAACATCCACCCGGCCAACGCCGGATCGCTCCGCTAGTAATATATAAATGTGCATAAAAATTAAATGAAACGCTCGGCAGGTTTTTCCACAATAACTCGCTTCGCTCGACGTAGATCCGCTGCTTGCGTATAGAATTTGAAAGTCTGGTTGCGCCCCTACATACGTGACTCTTTGACCAGCTTTATTTAGGAGTGGGGCAACAAATTACGTGAAGTTGGTTCACAAAGTACTGTACAAGGACCATAAATAAACGGGTCTTATAATTTGTCAGCATTCTTTATATTTCTGTTTTGATTCAAACTTTTAGAAGTTATTCAATTCTTTGTAGATGATAATTTACAAGAAATGTCTAATTCCAGATAAACCCCCACACAAGTAAAAAAGCAATTATTTTTTGGCAAAAGCAACTTTTTTTTCCTGTTTGGTATGACTGTGACCTTGTTGTAAGAGTGGTGAAAACTGACAACTCGAGAATAAAATAAATGGAACAGTTCCCTCTGCAAACTTAAAATGATTTTAAATTCATTTAATTTCAATAACTTAAAATACTATCTAATATACTATTGAGCTAAAATGTGTCTGTGTGTGTGTGTGTGTGTGTTCGCTTTCTTCGGAACCGTGCACAGCCTAAACGGCACATCGGAAAATTCTGCAATCACCACCAACTGATAGCCCATGAGCTGACGATGTGCTCGGTCAAGTTTCTCGGTCCTAGGTCACCGGTTACTGGGTCCGAAGGCCCCAGCACCGCGATAAAACTACAGAAAAGAAAGCAGCCATGAAAATCTTGAGTTTCTCGTTTATACTGTGATATATATACTGCTACCCGCCCGGAAGGTAATGGCTTTTTTACTTTTGTGTGTGGGGGTAATGGGGGAGTGGGGGTGGGAGGGATATTAAGCTCCATTCTTTCATCGATTTGCAGTTACGATTCATTACAATTTTTGTAATTATATTATTTTATAAAGTATGATAAAAAATAAACGATAAAGTTAGACTCGAAGGTCGAAGTGAACCATTTTCCGATATGTTAGAGGGGAAAAAGCATTCCATCATATTATATAATTATAGTATCCAACAAACGCAATACTGTCTTCTTATTTGTGAATCATAAAAAATTGATGTATATTTAAACGACGGTGCTTCTAATTGTACCATCCAGTGATATGCCATATATATATATATATATGAGATAAATGTGATATGCCATACTTTTGTCGCTTAGCCATTTCTTCCTATGAGGGCTTCATATAATATAATTTTAAACCTACAACCAATAAAAAAAAATGAAGTAGTGAAAAAAAATCTGGAGGGCGATAGCGGGCTACCGCTTGTGTCTTCTTCTTCTTCTTCTACAGCATTATTAGTCCCGCACTTGCGCGGGGTCGCTGCTGCGGATCCTCCTTCTCCACTCTTGTCTATCCTGTATCAGCTCGACATCCAGCTCCCGCTCCCTCAGGTCGTCCCGAACACTGTCCCCCCTCGCATGGTCTCTCCTTCCTCGCCCGTCTTCTCTGAACTATCTTCTTTAGCCGCATCCGCTCATGGTGCGGTAGCCCTCGTCCACTTTCCACGGGGCAGGGCGATCCCCCCGCGCGTCGGTTACGGCGGACGCCCTAGCATGTACGACATTTACGACATTTTCCATGATCCGCATATCATAATGGTATTGGCAAGGTTTTACGCCGGATGCCCTTCCTGACGCAACCAGAAAGAAAGACAAATAACGAAATTTATAAATATGAAGTTTCAGAATGTAATTATCGTAATATTTCCTCTGTGAAGATATTAAGCCTTCTCCTTTATTTTTTATTTTTTTTTTAGGATGTCCACAAAAATAATTTTTCTGTACTTTTTGTAATAATTTTCTCTCCCTTAATCGCTAATCATTTTCCTTTACAAACTCATGTCTACTCTTTCTTTCCTCTGGACTGAAATTCTTCAGCGCACTTAGTACATCTTCTGCCTACGATGCTCAAGATTTTGAGCTACCGTTTGTGTAATCTATAATAATACTTAGGGCAGTCAAAAGTTGACCGAAAAAATTAAGAAAGTTGACCTTACGAATTGAAAAAATTGACTTATAAAGTTGCCTTTACTTTCAATAATAAAAATGATACTTTAATTACTTATTCTTGCTCTTCTACATCAGTTGACCGATTGTGGTAAATTATGAAGTATTTGCCGACATTTTCTGGCAAAAAATTGCGATCCTTACTTAATAATTTATTAAGCATGGAGAAAGATCTCTCTACAGCGGCAGTTGTTGGTTGACATTGCAAAAGCTGACCATAAACTGTTGGTGAGATTTCAGGTCTACTGAGGTTAATTATTTCACAAATACCATTTGTCTTGAGTCTTGTTTCAATGTATTGTTTGACTGAACACATATCTTCGCCAAGGTTGATAGAAGAAATGGTTTCATATACCTCTCTAATGGTGCAATCAGATGCTTCCATCCTTGTCACTAAGCTAGCAATCAAACTATAATTCATTTTGATTGACATTAGTTGCTTTGGCAGTTTTTCATTAGCAACACTCTCTTTAGCCTTCTGAACAATGATTCCTTCATCTTCAAAATTTTCCACAATTGTCTTCACATTTGGAAAATTGTCTGCATAATAAAAAGCAGCGTTCAGCCAGCTTGCCCAACGTGTTACAATCGGTTCTGGAGGAGTTCCTATTTCAGCAAACAATTCCTTCCTTCCAATTTTTAGTTATTTTAATTATTTATTCCAAAAAATTGACTTTATTTACCTCATTGCTATTTTTTGACCTAACAGGTAAAAGTTGACTTTTGGTTGACCTATTAACTTTGGTAATATATCCCCTACAGGTGTTTTTATTGCATTTTCAGTCGTTTCAGCGAAAAGTGCCCCATAGGAAACAATTTGACTTTATTGACTTTTGACCGCCCTAATAATACTAAAAGGACGTGTGTGTGTGTGTGTGTGTGTTCCAGCTATAACTCTAAAATGGAAGCAGTTGCAAACATGAAACTTCACACACATATTGATTAGGTCCCCAGGTTGTGCACCTGGGTGTTAATAAATTAAATAATTAAAATTACTGGGCCCGAAGGCCCCAGCACCGCGATTAAACTACAGAAAAGAACACAGCTATGAAAATTTTGAGCTTCACATTGTGTCAAGATTTCTGAATCTTAAAACTATAGAAAAGAACACAGTCATGAAAATCTTGAGCTTCACATATAATTAAAACTAGCGGAGCGACCTGTCGTTGCCGGGGTGGATGTTGAACGCTATATATATATATAGTATATGCCTGGTTAGGTCAACTGAATGCCCAGTTAGGTTAATTGAATGCCCGGTTAAGTTAATTGTACGCCCTTGACGATTGGTTAGGTTGAGTCGTGATACTTTCGTTAGCTTGTAGCGTTCAACATCCACCACGGCAACGCGGGGTCGCCCGCTAGTAATGAAAATGAAAATGAAAAGGTTTATTGGCAGACTATAGTCCATATGATAAATATTATTAATACAATGACAGTTCATATATTAAGGATAGAAATATATACAATTGATTAGAAATAATACTGTAATGTCGAAGTTAAGTGGAGCTACGGACAGACGTTTTCGTACCAAGAAGTCCATAGCTTAGGCCTTAGAGAATAAATGGCAGGACTCAATGACTCATGGATAGCTTGGATGATCGGGTTGTTGATTTTTTAATTCTTTGCATTAGACTGTCATAATAATAATAATAATAATAATAATAATAATATAATAATAATAATAGCTGAATTACTTCCTGCCTAGATTAAGACTTTTATGTACGAGATATTGAGAAAGAACGGAAGCGTATTTCCTTTAATTTAGTGTTGATATAAAAGAGCTGATGTAATGCTGTTTGGATGTTTAGAGTTTCTACAGACCATTTTTAGAATGAGATTTGCTTTGGTGTTTACGAGGGTTTATAAACCAATTTTTATCATTATACAAAGGTTGAACTCTTTCTTCGAACAAAAGAAGAAATAATAAAAGTTAAATTACGATCACAAAGTAGTCGCAAACTTTATATTAAAGAAAAAACTGTTCGTATAAAATATTGTCGCCAGAATATTTTATGGACAATTGTCCTATGGGTTAGCGTAAGTTGTTAAGGTTAGTTTTGACCATTTAAGTTAAGGTACGTTGGGCTATATTTTATTACTTATTAGTGTTGATAAAACGTTGGTCCATAAATGAAAGGCTAGAATGACATTAACAAACGGATCATAAGTTCAGTGAGTCACTGAAATATTTCGAGTGAGAAAGACCTACGCAGGAAATTTATCAAGTTTCTCGCAGTTGAGAGGAAAGAATGCGCGTCTGTCTCTGTTAAT
The DNA here is from genome assembly GCA_023014485.1 of Bathynomus jamesi. NCBI lineage: Eukaryota > Metazoa > Arthropoda > Malacostraca > Isopoda > Cirolanidae > Bathynomus > Bathynomus jamesi. Next base: position 330,871 of record JAJOZX010000150.1, read on the forward strand.
CTTCATTGCATGCGCATAACACAAAATTAACAGTTGTTGACAGACAATGTAGCCTTCATGAAAACAAGATGTGGTCTTTCTTTTTTTTTTTGCCTTTCATGTAATCTATTCTTTCTTTATTCTTAATCCTGGGGGTTGAGTTCTAATTAAATATTGTAGATTATACAGTATGTATACAGCATGTGTGTATATGCTATGTGAAACAGCAAAACCTTCCCTCAAACTTTAACTATTAACACAAGTCTCTTAAATGCTGTTATATATATATATATATATATATATATATATATACACACACACACACAATTTTTTGTTGTTAATAAAACTGATTTGATTTGAAGTTTCGAACAAACAAATTGAAATCATGAATTTCCTTTTAAGAAATTCTTTCACAAATGTATCATTAACATTTATAAATATAAAACAACAATAACAAAGGTTCTATTTCAAGCTATTTATGTAATTGAAGTAAGAACGTAGTAAACAAATTTGAAGAAATGTTATATTAGTTTACTCCCAAATAAGCACAAGATAAAAGTTGCAAGAAATTAGAAGAAAGTAAAAATTCAAACATATAAATAACTCTGAAATTAATGGAATATTACAATGAAGAATGGAAGCCATTTTAATTGAACTTCAAACTATAAGTTAATGTAATGAACTCTAGGTCTAGGGTATGTCTTTTAAAAGTATGGAGAAGGGGACCAGTGGTCAGAACGATACCCTGCGTATTTGGTTAATTTATATTTGCTATTAATATCGAAAATACCGCTGGCCGGTGCCCATTCAACTGGCTCTAACTACTAATCTTTTTATAGGGTTAACATCTCAGCGCCCTCTGTTGGACGAAGGAATTAAAACGGAACAACCAACGAACGATTCCTTTATAACGTTAGCCCAATTACGTCACTGGCAAAGCATAAAAAAAGAAAAAGAAAGACAACATAATGAAGGGGAAGTTGCATCTTATGCCTATTGGGAGCTTATTGCATAAATGCACTGTTCATAATTGAGTTAAAGTCGATTTTGACGTAGCCCAACTCTCGTCCTCCAATCACGTAGTCTTTTTTCTTTTTATATCCTTTTTGCTTCATTTTATGAACGATTACGCTTTCAAAGACCATTTAACGAATAGTCTTTGCACTTAAACATCATTTTGTTTCTTTGCTGAGTTACCTTATACGAGAAGTTTACAGGGTGATCCAAAAAAGGTTCTCCCATAAATAACTGGTTACATAAAGATTTATAGAAACACTCTTTGTTTTTATCATCCTATCGTGTTTCAAAGTGTATATCGTGTAATACGTGACATTGTCATAATTTTGCAAATAAGGTGAATGATGGCCATTATGTGGAAATGTTCTAAATTTAAAGTTTGGAAATGTAAACAAATATATATATATAGTATATATATTTTTTTTAATTGGGGTTGTTTAACCTCCTTCGTAACATCTAAGGTCATATGACGGAGGGGACCTACAGCTTTACGTGGGATCCGAACCACGGGTCGCTACATAATCTGGGCGCGGAGGACGGTCTCCCATCCAACTACTACCCACACCCAATGTCGTTTAACTTTGCTGATCTCTGGGAAGCGGTATATGTATATAATATATACATACAGTGGTGGGCACGCGCAACAATTTTTGTAGCGCCGCAACCGCAACCGCAACTCTGCTGAAATAGTTGCGCCGCACGCGCAAGCGCAACCCTTTTCAAAAAGTTGCGCCGCAAGCGCAAGCGCAACCAAAAATGTTGCGCCGCAACTTTTTGCGGCGCAACTGCCCACCTTTGCATTTAACGTATATCTGCAGTGGTGGGCACGCGCAACAATTTTTGTAGCGCCGCAACCGCAACCCTGTTGAAATAGTTGCGCCGCACGCGCAAGCGCAACCCTTTTCAAAAAGTTGCGCCGCAAGCGCAAGCGCAACCAAAAATGTTGCGCCGCAAGTTGCGCCGCAACTTTTTGCGGCGCAACTGCCCACCTTTGTGTATATATATATATTAATTAATAATAAGAAGAAAATATGACGAATTGTTTAGAGCAGTGCTTCTCGGACACATTTATGCTACTTCATACTAAAAGAAATTGGTACTTTGCTACTAGTGAAATGCTAAGTACAGTAATTACTTTTGTACAGTTTGTCTCAAAAGTCAATGTGCACTATATATTATATAATATATATATAATATATATATATATGTGTGTGTGTGTGTGTGTGTGTGTGTAAAACTCTGCAAGACAAACAGATAACACCAAATCTACAAGTCAGGGATTTTGGAGTAATAATGTCGTCGGATACAGAATTCAGAGAGCACTACAACATCAAAATTACAACGGTTAGAAAAATAATGGGAACCATCTGGTAGAGCTTCCGCAGCAGAAAAGCAAACATCATGCTCAAATTATGGAAGAGTCTAGTCCTACCAATAATTGAGTATTGCTCAGTACTCACAAGCCCATACAGAAAACGAGACATTGCGAACATTGAAGCTAATACAAAGGACTTTTATGTCTAAGATAGAAGAAACGGAAGGTGAAGACTACTGGTCTCGACTACAATCCCTGAAACTCTCGAAAGAAGGCGCGAGCGGTACACAATAATATACATATGGAAAATACTTGAGGACTTTGTCCCTAACCCTAGAAATGAAATATAAACAAACTGGAATGAGAGAAGAGGCAGATTTTGTACAGTCCTAGCTGCTGTGGGACAGGGGGCCACGAAAACGAGGATGGAAAATATCTTCAGAATACAAGGCCCAAATTTTTCAATGCCCTACCGAGAGAAGTAAGGAATCTCCAGCACACCGACCTGAATAACTTCAAGAACCAGCTGGACAGATTCCTGTGCAAAGTCCCTGACCAGCCATGCGAGGACCAGCTACGCGGGCAGGAGGAGATCGGACGGCAATTTCCTCTTTCACCAAATCGCGCAAATGAGGCGGGATGCTGCAGAGGGGTCGACCGCAGGTCGATCCTGAACCGTCGATCGAACTCACACAAAGTAAGTATATATGTTACACAATAACACACAGACCGTGCATGGAACAAGGAACTCTTCTGGGAAAATTAAGTCTATTATAGTCTGAATAAGTAATGATAAATGACAAATATTATAGTTTTTCCTTTTCATGATGGAAGCCCAACGTGGGCAATTTGGCATTCTGAGTTGTAACACATTAAACGGACATGTTAAGTGCTTGAAAAGTGGACACTCAAATTTTCCGGTTGAGGTTTAAGTTTTGGTTTTTGGCTAAAAATGCAATAGCTACCCCTTTTTATTTGATGTATTTAATCCGACGTGAATGCAACGAGTTTCTCGCGTATAAAGAGGTTCTGAATGTAGCGGGGTAGGCAGCTTTCAACCCTAGACCCTGTCCCAAAGGTGGATCCTATCCGCTTAGCAAATAGCTGATGAGGAAGCTATATTTCGGGGCCTCTTTGTGAGTGACCCCGTTGTTCACGTTGGGCTTCCATCATGAAAAAGAAAACCTATAATTTTTGTCATTTATCATTACTTATTCGGACTATAGTGGATTTAATTTTCTCAGAAGAGTTCCTTGTTCCACGCACGGTCTGTGTGTAACACACATACACACATACATACATACATATATATATATATATATATATATATATATATATATATATATATATATATATATGGGTTACTAATATATTGAATGGAATCTCATAAGATTCCATTCGATATTATTCAGGTACGACTATACTGAAGTCTTATTGTTTGAGGCTTTCTAAAAATGATAAATTTCAGCTGTATTTAATGTCAATTTCCACAAAATTTAAAACTTTCTAACTTAACTGAGCGTGAAATAACCTGAAGTAACCTAAACTAACGCCAACGTAACCCAACCTAATCCAACTTAATCTAACCTAGACCATCCTAACTTCAACCTAACCTAGCCCAGCCCAAAAAATAAAAATCAGCCTATATGGAAAATTGAAGTTTATTTTTCCAATGTAAATTACAGAAATATGTAAAATCAGACAAACTATTCATTTTTAATTGAACAACTCGTGTGATGTTACATTTTTACAATTGAAATTATTTTGTGATAGTTTTAAGCTTCTTATGAAACTGTTAGTCTTTGTCTTTTAATAAGATACATAGACAGTCAATTTTATTGCTTTAGTTCAATTGCAACCATTAATGCAGAAACCAGTTGGCAAAAGTATGAGGATGTAAATGGAATTAAAACTTTCAATGCTTTGTCCACCGGTTCTGGATACTCACTTCTTCGTGTTATCCAAAATGTACAGAAGTCTTCTGACGGGAATGACAACTTTAGGTTCTTGTCAGAAGAAAGTTCAATCAATTTATCGTGTAGATTTCCCGCAAGTTCGGCAGACTCTACCACCCTTTCAATGAACTTCTTAGCAACTTTACATCATCACGTGGGAAATAGTTGAAGGAGGTGTTTTTACAGTTCAAGTATGTGATGTATCATCATTTAGGGAACGGCGGTCATTAATTTTTATTTTTATATTACGAGTAAAGGGGGTTGCCAGTACAAAAAAAGGTTGAGAAACAGCGCTCTCGGGCCGAGGCCTAACATACATTAACGCAGGGTGTTTGTAAAGTCACGCGCGTGAATATGATGGTCATTACCATATTCACTCGCGTGACTTTATGAACACCCTGTAAAAAAAACATTTATAATTTTTACACTCATAGCTAGATACAGATAGTTTTCTTTATTTTCATAATGTTTAACAGTTACTTCATTGGCTCTGTACTTATCTATAATTTTGTTTTGAAGTATAAAAGAAGCTGAAAAAAGTTAATGAGCTTTTGCTGTAGGTCGAAGTTTAATTAAAAGAAAGTCTATTTTATATATTTAAAATATGTATCATAAAGGAATTTAGTGAAAATCTCTATTTATTTTCTTTATAAATGGACTTTATATTGAACAGGACAAATAAAAACAACGCAAAAATACGCTTTTTTTTAATAAAAAATACACTTCTTTGGCATATATATATATATATATATATATATATATGAAATTTAATCTTGCGTTAGTGCGGCGGGGTATCACAAACCCCAAAGAATTCATTTTTAAATTTAAAATTATCTGCCACAAAAATACAGGGTGAGTGACCTTGTGCCAGATCGGAGAACTCTGCAGTAAGCATTTCACGGCACAAACAGCCAGTATATATATATTATATATATATATATATATACAGGGTGGTGCAAAAGTCTGGACCCATAGGCGGTTTATATGGAAAAAAAGTGTGGCCTGCAGGAAGTTTATTATGAAATGAAATTTAATTAACCATACACCAGTGACTAAATTATGTTAAATTTAACGTTCTAGTTCAGAATTTACAATAAGTGTAATGGTATTTCGTATAATCAAGGCATAAGGAAATTTGCGACTGAACGTGAGGTGGCTCCTTCTTTTGCGTACAAAAGCACAAGCTCTATTCTTTCTGCTATTGTTAACTTGTCTGCCATAGGGTAACAATCTAAAAAATATTTAGTAAAATTATAAATAAAAATTAAATTATAAAAACTATTATAAAAATCGAAAGATATTTTTTATATAGTAAATTGCCTATGGGTCCAGACTTTTGCACCACCCTGTGTATATATATATATATATATATATATATATATATTATATATATATATATATAGCAACAGAATTCAAAATAACAAATGTTTTGCGACTGATTTAAATGTAATGTGTTTTACACTTTTAATCGCATTGTACTTTGTAATTTCATTACTTATATGAATGTTTAACATCTATGCGGAAGCAATGATAATAATAGAAGCACTCTCAGATATGGAAGAGGGAATCAGAGTGGGAGGTAAATTGGTCAAATCTGTAAGGTTTGCAGATGACAAGGCATTTGTTTGTAATACTGAGGAAGGACTGCAAAGAATGGTCAATAGTTTGACAACAACGGCGGAAGAATTCGGGATGAGAATTAATGAGACCAAGACAAAGGTAATGAAAATTGCAAGAAGGAAAGGAGTACAAATGAACCTAACGATAGGAAATCGGACCTTAGAAGAAGCTGAGCAGTTTAAATATCTGGGAAGTTTATTAACCAACAATGGAGATTGCAATAAGGAATTAAGATCTAGAATTGGTATGGGTAAGGTAGCTTTTGAGAGACAGAGAATACTTACAGGTAAACTCAACTTGAAGCTGAAGAAAAGGTTAGTAAAAAGCTTGATATGGAGTGTGGTACTGTATGGAGCAGAAACGTGGACACTGAAAACAACTGAAAAGAAACTCCTGGAAAGTTCTGAAATGTGGATTTGGAGAAGAATGCTAAAGATAAGCTGGAGGGAACACCAAAGTAATGAGGAAGTACTGCAACAGGTGAGGGAGGAAAGAAGACTCATTAAGGTAATAAGAGAAAGACGGAAGAAATGGATCGGACATGTGTTGAGAGGAGAAGGATTGTTGAAGGTGATAGAGGGTAGATATGAAGGTAGAAGGCCGAGGGGAAGGTAATGGAAAGCAATGCTGGATGATTTGAAGGCAGGCAGGAGCTACCGTGAGATGAAAAGGATAGCTCAGGATAGAACACTTTGGCGGGACACATGAGTTGGACCTGCCTGATAGGCAGAACACGATGGATGGATGGATGGATAATCGTCCTTAAATTAATAAGATACACTGAAGAAAGGCGGAACTTCAATTTGGGATTTTGAGTTTGATTTTCTGTTAATTAAAAATTCTCAAATATATCCACGAATAATTGTTAATTTCATTCGTTTGTGACAAGAATTCATTCTCCTGAGTTATAATCAGAATATTTTCAATTCTAAAATCCTTTATACCCGATAAAAAGTTGGTAACTAACCTGGAATTATTGAAATGTGGCTCTGGAAAACTAAGATTTGAAGGCTCATCATTAAAATTAGTACTGTTACAGTAACATTTGTGAACACATCACCTGCTTACTTCTAATAATAACAATAATAATAATAATTATTATTTCAGAAAGTCGATATCAGCCTATGTCTTTATAAAGGATTTACATTCAATTTCCAATATTCTGAATATTTTTTTAATTTTCAGTACTAAGTTTCTTAATAATAATTCTAGATAAGAATTTGCAGTATGCTAAGAATACTATCTTCAGTTTTCTGCTCAAAACAGCTCTTTCTGATTTTAAAATTGATTAGTCAAGGAAGGAAGATGTTGACTTCTATTTTGCGGCAACAGTTGATATTTATGTTACTTTACTGATTAATGAAAATGATTAGGCTCTTCAAGTTATAAAAGATTTCTTTCGTAATAATTGATAAATACGAAACACAAAACGTATATGCAAACAGGATGATGATGCTTAGACTACTCAACGAACACAACACAACAACACTAGTGCGCTGAACCTCTGGTCCACTCCGGAGAGGGCGATCGGTTACCTGCGTGCCGCCGCGCCGGCTTGCTCGATCAGGGTGGGCTGATCGGCTAAACAACAACAACTATCTTCATTTTTTCTTCTGCTGACGCGTTTCGTTCATATACTTTGAACATCTTCAGAGCTTTATACATAATTTTAAAGTAAAATGGGTTATAGATATATTTCTTGATTGTAAGTTTGATACAATTTCAAATTAACTTAAGAATATTCGAAAGTTCATTAAATTTTATATTAATTTTCGGTTTTTTCATTTTAATGTAAAATGCTTCGGCAATTTTTAGTTTTTGTACGTTATGTGATGAGTATAAGATTTGAAAGTTTTGTGAGATATTTTTTAAGTTTAATATTTTATGATCTACTCTGTAATGTTCGTTAATTTTACTTGGACGATATTTATGTTGGTATGCTCTCTCTTTAATGTGGTTTGTGGTGTAACCAATGTAAGTCGACGTACAGTCAACTACAGTACACGTAAATTGGTACACCACATGATGTTGCTTATCAGGGTTTTTGTTACGTGTCGAAAAATGACTTGATAACTTTTTGTTTTTATAATATATGTTAACACTGACAGTTTTTTCTTTATCCATTGGTTTTATGTGCCTCTTTAATATATTGTTTAGACATTTTTCTTCATGTTTTAGTCTTGTTGGGTTTCTTGTTTCGAAGTAAAATTTTATACCCGTATTTTTATTTTTATTTTCATCATCTTCCTTATTTTTGTTATATAAATTTGTTAGAGTTCGGTTTATGATATTATCGATTAAAAATAGCGGAAAATCACTGTTTATTAGATTTTGCTTTATTCTCTCAATTTCTTGATTAAATAGTCCCCAACTTGAGCATATATTGAAAGCTCTGTGCACGAGTGCTTTAATTATTGATAGTTTATATTTTTCTGGCGAGTATGAATTATAATTTAAATACGTTCCTTTGTCTGTTGGTTTAACACGTACACCAGTCCGAAAACATCCATTTTGACCAATGAATATATTAATGTCGAGAAAAGAGAGTGTATTATTCAAGGAAGGTTCAAATGTGAATTTTAATTTACTTAGTCACTATTGATTCTTTGTTTTTCTGCAGAAAAACAAAGAATCAATAGTGACTAATTTATCAAATTATGAACCTAATGAACACGAATCTAGTATATTTGACAAAGGATTAAATTTTGGCCTTAGGAAACCATCTAAAAAGATAGAAAAACTAATTGAAACCGAAAGACTTTATGAAAAAATTAAATACAATTAACATAACGGTAAAATAAATGTGATTAATGATGATGAACTTACAGTAAAACGAAATTAAAAACCTTTTCAATCTCATTTATTGAAAATAATAATCATGGAAAATTAATAAAAAATGAATATGACGCGATATCATCTCTTAAAAACAATGATGAAATCATAATAAAAAAATCCGATAAAGGCAATAGTACTGTTATATTGAACAAGAATGAATTAATACTATAAACACCCAGGAATGTCTGTCAGTCTGTCACGCTCGAATTAATACTATAAACACCCAGGAATGTCTGTCAGTCTGTCACGCTCGAAAAGAGAAGAAGATTCTTGATATATATGGGCGATATTTGTATTTTAATGCATTAGAAAAAGGCGTAATGAATTCTACTTTTAATTATAATTTTAAAAAGTGTAAAAAATATTTGCTTTTGCGTTCAGCTTTGAGCCGAAATTTATTCTGCGGCTAAGTTCAACAATTTACCAAATGAGTTCTTTTTATGCACTTTCATACTGGTGCTGCAACCATTACAGAATAAACATTGTATCAAGATTTGTGAAGCTTAAGATTTTTATGGCTGCATTCTTTTCTATAGTTTTATTGACTGAATAATTGACTCCCCGGTAACTGGGGGGGCCTGCGGCTCCCCAATTACTGAGGCCAAAGGCCCCAGCACCACGGGCGTAGCTAAATGGGCCCGTAGGGCCCACTTTAGCTAGTATAATAATAAATTAAGAGATATTGTCAGCAATAATAGTAAATTTTCGAAATGTAATATTAACACAACACCTCAAACAAAAAAATGAAATAAATAAAATTGCTAATTCAATAAATGACGTAAACATCTCCAAATTACTAAAACGATCAGGAAGTTATAATGATGGTCATCTTTATGGACTACCTAAGATTCATAAAAACTCTACTAATCCACCATTACGCCCCGTCATCTCAATGAGCGGAACTGTCACACATGATATCGCTCAGTTTTTAAATAAGATAAGACCGTATCTTAACAAAAATTTTATTGTAAATTCTACAACCAAAACATTAGCTAAATTATCTAACTTAAAAATAGCCAACGCTGAACAACTTGTTTCTCTGACGTGGAATCACTTTTTACAAATGTACCAGTCATGGAAACCATAGAAATAATTTTGGACAATGTTTACAATAATCAAAATTTAATTGCACCAACCTCAAAAAAAGAAGATATGAAACAATTACTGGACGTTTTCCAGTTTATGTACCGTTTAAAGACGTTCCAGGTGCTCTGTATCTGCTGAGTGTGGGCACCGGTCGCTGGATCGACAAAATTTTCACTGTGATTTATAGTGTAGTGACGAAAGTTATAATGTGGGATTTTATCAATTTGATCGTAAGCTTTCCACATATCACTAATAAAATAATAGTAGATCCAGGCAGAATGTTGGCTTTTATGCAACTTTCTAGTGTTTCTTTGCTTCTGTTAGGCACAGCATAGAGTAAAACAGAAGGTTAGGTTAGGTTAGGTTAGGTTACGTTAGGTTAGGTTAGGTTAGGTTATCAAGAACTTACCTCTCTTAAAAAGTTATAATCGACGGCGGTTGTATGACTAATCAAAAATAAATTATATGAAAAACGGTACACAAACTGGAAAAGGTCCCAATTACTTATTTTGTGTTGTACAAAAACTCCGTTTAGATTCGGTGATGAAACCTACATACAGATAGATGGTGTTGCTATGGGCGCACCATTAGGACCTACCTTCGCAGACCTTTATATGTCAAACTTAGAAAATAAAATAATGAAAGAAAACAACTTCTACAACCCAAAACTGTATATGAGATATGTCGACGATACCTTGACACTTTAAAAACACTAACCACATTCCTTTATTTATTCGAAGACTTCATGAACTAAATAAATTAAAATTTACATTTGAACCTTCCTTGAATAATACACTCTCTTTTCTCGACATTAATATATTCATTGGTCAAAATGGATGTTTAACGACTGGTGTACGCGTTAAACCAACGGACAAAGGAACGTATTTAACCCTTTACGGACGAGTCCGCAGCATATGCGGCCACTCTTGTTACCAGAACGTATAGGTTTTATTGTTATTGAAAACTAAATATTTTAGTAACTAGTCACTGAAATGATACACATTTTGGGTTCCTTTCCCGACAACTAAATGACATCTATATATAAACACGTAGAAACATTTATAGAAACTAGGCATTGTAGTACAATTTATATTATTATTTCTGGTGGACCTTAAGGTACCATCCGTCATTAAAGGGTTAAACTATAATTCATACTCACCAGAAAAATATAAACTATCAATAATTAAAACACTCGTGCACAGAGCTTTCAATATATACTCAAGTTGGCAACTATTTAATCAAGAAATTGAGAGAATAAAGCAAAATCTAATAAACAGTGATTTTCCGCTATTTTTAATCGATAATATCATAAACCGAACTCTAACAAATTTATATAACAAAACTAAGGAAGATGATGAAAATAAAAATAAAAATACAGGGTATAAAATTTTACTTCGAAACAAGAAACCCAACAAGACTAAAACATGAAGAAAAATGTCTAAACAATATATTGAAGTTAAAGAGGCACATAAAACCAATGGATAAAGAAAAAACTGTCAGTGTTAACATATATTATAAAAACAAAAAGTTATCAAGTCATTTTTCGACACGTAACAAAAACCCTGATAAGTAGCATCATGTGGTGACTATTGTGGTGTACCAATTTACGTGTCCCGTAGTTGACTGTACGTCGACTTACATTGGTTACACACAAACCACATTAAAGAGAGAGCATACCAACATAAAATATCGTCCAAGTAAAATTAACGAACATTACAGAGTAGATCAAAATATTAAACTTAAAAAATATCTCACAAAACTTTCAAAATTATACTCATCACATAACGTACAAAACTAAAATTGCCGAAGCATTTTACATTAAAATGAAAAACCCGAAAATTAATATAAAATTTAATGAACTTTCGAATATTCTTAAATTAATTTGAAATTGTATCAAACTTACAATCAAGAAATATATCTATAACCCATTTTACTTTAAAATTATGTATAAAGCTCTGAAGATGTTCAAAGTATATGAACGAAACGCGTCAGCAGAAGAAAATATGAAGACAGTATTCTTAGCATACTGCAAATTCTTATCTAGAATTATTATTAAGAAACTCAGTATTGAAAATAAAAAACTATTCAGAATATTGGAAATTAAATGTAAATCCTTTATAATAATTATTATTACTATCATTCACCAAAAATGTGTCTGTCTGTCTGTCTGTCCGCAGAAAAAACTTACGTTTCTGAACCGATTTCGACCAAACTTCGTATGGTGGATGGGGGTGATGATTAGTGATGTAGTCACATCCGCATCCGCATCCGCGGAACATCCGCACATTTTCTCGCATCCGCATCCGCACCCGCATCCGCACTTTGGACTGCGATGTCGTGCGGATGTGGACCGTTGAGATAAAATGTCATTAATAAGGAAATTATCAAATTCTACTATATTAATAGAACTAGTTCATTGTGCGCAAAGTGATGCAAGCGACAAGACGAGGGCTGTTCTTGTATGAAGTTACTCTCTTGCAACCTACTTAGATCCACGTTACAAAGCTAAGTTATTTTCACCTAGTACATTAGAACGAGTTAAATCATCACTTGGCAAAGCAGTTGAAGAGCTTCAATCTCTTGAATCTGTCGCTTCGCCACCCACCAAAAGAATAAAAGTTTCAGTGACAGAACAACACCTTCAACAAGCAAATCTATCACAGAATCTGTCTCTCAGTTTCTTGAGTCAAGCAGCAATGACGAGACCTACGCGATGTCAAAGATGTAGTAAAAATGATCGAGAGCATATCACCAAGAAAAACGCCTGGCTGCATGTGACAATCCTATTAGTTGGTGGAAAAATACGCAGAATATCTACCATACTTGAGTAAACTTGCAAGGAAACATTTAGCCTGTCTTCCAACAAACGTACCAAGCGAGATATTATTTAGCAGTGCTGGATTAATATATGATGAAAAGAGAAACAGACTGGCAGCAGAAAAGGCAGAAAAATTAATGTTCCTTAAGCATAACCTTCCTATAATTAAGTTTGAACATTAAACGATGAACATCTTAGTTTACTTTATTTTAATTACTCATTTATAAATATGCCTAATAAAACTTTAAACTTAATATAAATAGTTATCAAGCTAATTAAAGATCTCTTTCTATAAGGGTGGAGGAGGTTGGGGAAAGAGGTCGGTGGGGTGCATTTGAGTTGGGTTCACGTCCCGCATCCTGGTAACACAATTATGGTTTCTAATTGTGGCTGAAACTCAACAAAATATTGAATTTATTTGCAGACGAATTCACTAATTGATTTCTATATTAGTTGATGCTTGATATTATTTTATATTTCAGAGAAAAGTACAGCATTATTGTACAATTAATCAATTATGCTACATTATAGCTACAGCTCTCTCTATATAATAACTTATTATATACGTTAAACACAACAAATCTCGAATATATCCTAAAAATAACGAAAATGTAGACATCCGCGGATGTTGAAATCAAACATCCTCATCCGCATCCGCATCCGCTACATCACTAGACTGATGAGTAATGAACGAAAATATGTGTGTGACCAGCAGTGGTGGGCACGGTTCCGCTAATCCGCTAACCGCTAATTAACGAAGCTAACTGTTCCGTTATCGGATTAGCGTTTCCGCTAACTTTGAGAACCGTTGGCGGACCAATTAGCTTCCGCTAAATTTAGTTCCGCTAACTTTAAGTCCGCTAACCCTAAAATCATACATGTTTGTTCCAGTCTGTTCTGAGCGTGTCTGCAACAGTCATTCTGGCACGCTATTGGCTGACTACGTGTAAACACAAGACGTGATTGGTCGACTCAGCAGCAGCTGAGCAGCGTTGTGTAATTCTGCAGTTCAGTTCACTTACGACGTTACAGTCTTACAGTGTCAGCGACAGCGTACGTTATCATAAGCATATTTTCGTCAGTTTACCGAGTCTACAAGTTTTTGCAATGGAAAGTGAAGACGTTTTGGTTCCGCCTGAGGATGTTGGGCCTGTTGATGGCCAGGTCCGCCAGGACCAGCCCAACCAGGAGTCTCAGAACCCGTGGCCCCACCTGGAGGACTACTTTGTCTTTATGTCAAGGGATAAGAGAAACGCCAACCTCTTGTACTTCCGGTGCGTCTTGTGCCAGCCCAAGGAGACCACCATCAAGGGACACGCGTCGAGCCTCTACAACTTGAAGTCGCATGTCAAGAGGAACCACCCAGCGCATGCCATCCAGTTTGAGGAGAGGATCAAGGCCGGCTCTTCCCGTGGGAAACACAGGCAATCTTCTGAGGGAGGGAGACCATTGAGGAGGGCAGCAGCACCAGCTGCACCACCATCAATGAGGATGAGGAAGATGACTTCTTCAGCAGCATCACTCAGCCCCAGGTGAGCAGGAGCCACAGGTCACTGAAGTCCAAGGCACAGATCTTGGTGAAGACCTGGCTGGAGGCCGGCTCGAAGGAGGTCCTGACTGACGTCGCCTTCTTGGGTGAGCAAGTGTTGATCGACCTGTTCATCAAGTACAACACAGCCATCCCATCCAGTGCTGCAGTTGAGCGCCTGTTCTCCATAGGCAAGGACATCTTGCGCGCCAAGAGAGCCACCCTGTCAGATGCCAACTTTGAGAGGCTGATGTTCATGAAGGACAACCAGCATCACGTCGAGGCGATGGAGAAGGAGCAGGAGGCCAAGCCAGAGAGAATGCATTATTAGATTATTAGTTATTTTTTGTGTATTTTTATTTCTTAATATTTTTGATTCGTTTAATACTTTTTGTACTGTAAATAAACTGTATGTTGAATGTAAACTAATGTTTAATTTCATTTGTTCATTTAATTATTTATGTACACCTTGATCATCATCTGATCTTGGCATGCTATACCTTTTTGGAAAGCTCTATGTCTAAGCTGCAACATATTAAAATTTCAGCTCTCTTTAAGGGTTTTAGAGCCAAAAAACCAAACTGAAGCTAAATTCATATAATAAAAGTTAGCGGTTAGCGGTTATCGTTAGCTTCCGCTAAATTTTTTAGCGGTTTATCGGTTTAGCGTTATCGAAGTTAAGTTTTGAGTTAGCGGTTCAGCGGTTATCGAAGCTAACTTTTCGGTTAGCTGTGCCCACCACTGGTGACCAGCCCTCCCAACCCCCACCAATTACTGAGCCCAAAGGCACTAGCACCGCGATAAAACTATAGAAAAGAACGCAACCATGAAAATCTTGAGCTTCACATTGTGTTAAGATTCGTGAAGCTTAAAATTTTCATTGCTGCGTTCTTTTCTATAGTTTTATTGACCAAATAATTTACCCCCCCCCCCCCCCCTCAATTACTGAGGGTTTGTGATACACACAGACCGTGCATGGAACAAGGAACTCTTCTGGGAAAATCCAATCCACGATAGTCTGAATAAGTAATGGTAAATGACAAACACTAGAGTTTTTTTTCCTTGTTCCGTGCACGGTCTGTGTGTATCATAGATAGCCTCAGAGAACCGTTCTGAGTTCATACCCATACTGAGGGTTCAGTTATTCGGTCAATAAAACTATAGAAAAGAATGCAGCAATGAAAATCTTAAGTTTCACATACCAAACCCATCGTATCAAACTTTGTGAAGATTAAGATTTTCATGGCTGTGTTCTTTTCTATAGTTTTATTGACCAAATAATTGACTCCTCAGTAACTGGGGGGCCTGAGGCCCCAGCACCGCAGGTCTAACTAAATATAAAGCTTATCTTATCGCATATATATATACTTGGTAACTGAGACTTGGTTTTACTTCCGCCCGAATTGTTCATTCTGACGAAGGTCAAGCTTGTTGCTCCACCTTGAACCTACAGCTTAACGTGGAATCCGAACCACGACCCAACGCGAGTGGTCAGAAATTACAAAATCTTCACGCAGACTCGATCTCACGACCTCCGATCAGCAGCCTAGCGTCTTAACCACTAGGCCACCTTAGGTACCAAATTATCGACCAACCTATTTTTTTGGAAGGATGAACAACTGGGTAAACTGCGCAACTGCGCGCTGCCTGCTTTCATCGGGGATCGAATCCCGGATTTGTAGTCATTGATGCTGACCACAACACCGTATACGTGCTTTCGGTTAACAGTTTTAATAAAATTTTATATTTTAGCTTCCTTACTACAACGAAAGGTGAACACAAAATCACGCAGAGCAACGCCATCTTGCGGTACATTGCCAGAAAACACGGTTTGGTTAGTGAGACAGAGAAGACTGTAGAACGAGATATACTCGAGACTGGAGCCCATACATCAGTACATCTTATACAGGGTGTCCATAAATGCTTACCCTGAAAACAGTATGCTCTCATGTTTTAATGACGAATATTACATCCGTTTTCTTTTTACAGGTGATCTCGTACGCGCATAGAGTTTCTGTGCTGGTGTGTTTCGTCTATCGCATTCGCCGCTAGGAGCGCTGTAGTAGCTGTTCAGTTAAGATGGCGTCTGTGACAGAGAAGGCACAATGTGTTGTGTGACTTGCAGAAACAAAATCTCCTGTCAGTGTTCAGCGAAGGTTCAGAACAAAGTATGGAAAGAATCCACCTGATGTGAAGTTAATTAAGTCTGGATGAAAAAATTCTTGGAAACTGGAAACGTGGAAAAGGGAAAGAGCAGTGGTAGACCATCAGTTTCCGATGGGACGGTTGAAAACATTCAAACTGCTTTCACACGGTCACCAAGGAAATCGGTGAGACAAGCTTCATGCCAACTAAAGATACCGAAGTCTACGGTGCACAAGGTGTTACACAAACGTTTGAAGTTACACGCCTACACGGTACAAATTGTTCAAGAACTGAAGCCTGATGACCGTCCAAAACGTGAACAATTCGCTATTGACATTTTGAACAGTATTGACGAGGATAATGACTTCTTGTTACGTGTCTGCTTTTCAGACGAGGCTACGTTTCATCTTAGTGGTAGAGTCAACAGACACAATGTGCGTATTTGGGGATCGGAAAACCCACGTGCCGTAAGGGAGCATATTCGGGGCAGTCCGAAGATCAATGTCTGGTGTGGACTAATGCATGACCAGATAATTGGTCCTTTCTTCTTCGCCGAGAACACTGTTTCCGCAACTGTGTACCTGGATATGCTCACCAATTACGCCATCCCCCAGCTGTAGGACAGGCAGCCAACTGTCATCTTCCAACAAGATGGGGCACCCCCTCATTGGGCGCATGTTGTTCGTGAAACTTTCGACGCAACATTTCCAAATCGATGGATTGGCAGGGACGGGCCAATCCCATGGCCCCCAAGATCACCAGACATTACCCCGCTGGATTTCCTTCTCTGGGGTCATGTTAAAGATTTGGTTTATGCAACAGTTGTTCCAGATATCAGGACATTGCGAGAACGCATTACGAATACAATTGTAACAATTAACCCACAAATGTTGGAAAATGTGTGGCGTGAGTGTGAATACCGTTTAGACATTTTACGTGCCACTAGGGTTGCACATGTGGAAGCTTATTAAGTTCATTAACTATGTATCAAAACTTTGTATGTTTATCTACTTATGATTAAAACTGTGTTTGAATACGAGTGTTTATTTAAAAGTTATAGCATGCTTTAATCAGGCTAATCATTTATGGACACCCTGTACATTCAACACATCTTGAATAAAAGGTAAAAGTTATAAATACTAATATTTTTAATAGAGAACATTTTACTTTATGTTACATAGCTTTATAAGGAGATTCATACATCTGCAGTATGAATTATTAAAATGTTTCAATGGCCTCTTGGTTAAATAACTAAAAATAGTTTTCTGTAAATGATATGAAAACAGTTTTATGTTAATTAGCTGACTTGATATTGTCATTTTGCAAAATTTTATTATATTACTAATTAAAAATTAATTAAATATTTCTCAAAAGAGTAAGAAAGAGCTTTATTGTTTATGTTGCGTGAGATAAGACCGAAGAAAACATTTTGCTCAAACATTTAGTTTGCTTTAGTTCAAGAAATCAGGCATGGGCGGATTAGACAGTTTATACACGCAAAAAGGTGTCAAAGTCAAATGATACATTACAAAAGTTAAGGTAAAATGATACTGAAATTATGAGGAAAATTAATCATTTCCCATCATTTTCTAAAAAAAAATTTTTTGATTAAGTAATGATTCAAATCGAAACAATGATTAACTGATTAATCAGAATCATGTCATTTCTTAAATTTTTATTAGGATTGAATTCGTACGACTTAGTTAAATTAATTAAAATATATCAATCCTTTTGGTGGATAACAATGGACATAAAGCAAAAATGGGTTCATATACACAATTAGATTTCTAAAAGCTTTATATTAAAATGATTTTATTGTATTTTGCACAATCACACAACAAATTTAGGAATTGAGAGAAACCCCTGCAGTGAGCATTTCATGAACATCGCATGGCAACAGCGAATTCTAAGTATGCGTTTAAACTTCTATCGGGTTTACTTGACGAGAACAACAGTAATTTTGTTTGGTTCTGTCTTATTCGCTTGAAAGTTGTTGAGGTTGGTTCACACTCTGTTGGTCCTCGTGAGGCACAACTTTCCTGCGTACGAGCGCTTCTCAATAGGTTCCAAATAAGTAAATTAATAATTGAAATTACACTTGCGTCTATTTCTTAAATATAGTGTGCAGTATTGTGAAGTATACGAAATCCATGAACAAGATGCCAGCAACTCTTGGCTACTGGAAATTGAGAGGGGTAAGTTGTGTCGAGTTTATAATGAACTTTGTTTATTTTATGATTAAATTAAATATTAGGTCTACTTAAAGTGTGATAGATGATAATGTAATGTGGGGTTTATTTTAAGAATATTATATATAGACTACAAGTATGAGAATGAAGTGTGTATGAAGTATTTCTTTTATGCTGCTGCTATAAAGTGACCAGATTTGTTTAAGTTAAAAGCGGGACATATCCTGAATCCCCCTACTGGGAGGTCTAGTTGGGGGAGGGGGTCCCCCTGCCGTGCTTGAGAAATTTTTGAAATTGCAATACTCAAAAAAACACGTTTTGGTGGCATCGTAAACAAATATTTCGATATTAATTTCAGCAACTGTCCCGCCGAAAATCGTGGCTCTGGTCACCTTATTTATGCAGAAGGAGGACCCAAAGGCGAATGCATGGTTTAGTGAACTATGTACGTGTAAATAAATTGTCGAGCACTAATTAGTTATCCCAAAAATAGGCATTTCCATTAATTCCTAGCTTGGAGACGTCCTCTTCATGCGCAACGCATATGTATAAATATATCATTGCAGTAGCGTCTGCAGGTGGTGGGGTAGGGGGTGGGGGCACTTGGAGACGTGCCTCCCCCGTCGTCCATAATGTGTATATAAATATTGGTATCATATGTACTCGTATGAAACTTTCCTATAATCAGATATACATGAAATGCACTGAAATAAAAATCGGTTATTATCGACGACAAAAATTAGGATACTTTCCTGTTATCCCGGACCCCAGACCTTTTGCCAGATTCGGCGCCACTTGCCAGATTGCCAAATTTTCATTTTTTTTAAATGTTAAGTAACTGACCTAACTCAACCCCTGGTTAGGTTAGGTTTGGTTAGTTACTTAACAATGCCAAATTTCATTGGCAAATTTCTTTTAAAATCTGGCAAGAGGTATACGAATCTGACAGTCTTGGGTCCGGGATAATAGGAAAGTACCAAAATTAGTGTTACCACCTTTCCCAAAACTTTTGGATTTTTACCGAAATTAAACTTGATACAAAAAATCGGAAATTCTTTGCTAAGATATAAAAATCTACCAAAATTCTAAAACGGCACGGAAAATCTACCAAAACTATACGCTAATGATACCATCCTATGATATTTACACCGTTGAATGTATATACAGCCTTGTTTGAATCTAAAATTTCCGTTTTTGCAGTTATAGGTGCAAATAAAGTAAGCTACATCAAATTATTTACCCACAATTTTTTTTTCCTCAATTTTTTTACACTGGTGAAACAGTTTTATATTTACATGCAATAGCTGACCTTTTTTACATCAAATTGTGTTTGTTAGTGTGCTTTCATTGCTTTTGTTTAACTTATAACAGTGTAAATACTCGAGATTACTTAAACAGTAAGGTGTTATCTTAAATATCCTCTATAAATTACCAACAATAAATATATAGGTAAAGATTCGTTAGTGTACATGGACAAAACTCTATATTGATTTTTATACAGGGAGATAGAGCAAAAAAAAAAAACAACAACTTTATAGCGTTTTCCTCACAAATTGATATTAACGGAAATATAGCACTTTTTGGATCGATTGAAATCGTATGGTGGAAATTATTCGTTTTACCCATGCGGGTCGATTTTGATATGAGAATAGGTTTTTCTGGTGTATTTTGGCGTGTTCTATTAAAATCTGACCTTCATTTCTTGCGCAAATGAATTATTGAATGCCCGGTTAGGTCAACTGTACGCTCTCGACGATTAGTTAGGTTGTCGTGATATCTTCGTTAGTTGGGTTAAGTCGTGATTTTTATTAAAACAACGAAAATATCACAACCTAACCAATCGTCGAAGCCGTACAATTGACCTAACCGGGCATTCAATTAACCGGGGGCCACACAGCAACCTCGTATCCGGGCGTCATGAGCGGTGTAAACTAGATAACGGTCATGCGCCGTGCAAACTAGTGCGCATATAAATGCAATTTTTTTCGTATGTTGCGCATATTTCTCCAGGAAAATGTCATTTTCGTCATTTAGAATATAAAATGTTATTAGTATACAAATTTTCAGCTAAATCCCGTGGGGTCGTCCATTTGGGAAAGATCCCCTATTCTCGTATCAAAATCGACCCGCAGAGGTAAAACGAATAATTACCACCATACGATTTTAATCGATCCAAAAATTGCTTATCTCCGTTAATATCAATTTGCGAAGAAAACACTATAGAGTAAAATATTTTATTTTTTGCTCTTGCTCTATCTCCCTGTATAAAAATCAATATAGAGTTCTATCCGTGTGCACTAACGAATCTTTACCTATATACTGTATATATACACACACCTTTCTTTCCAACCTTTCAAATGCTCCGTGTGATGATTTCTTATTCCACGAAGGTCAAGCTTGTCGTCCCTCCTCTCGAGTTGGCCTGGTGAAGTAGTGAGGTGGTTTCTTGTACTCTCCACCTCACATAGCCAGGCACGCCCTGCTCATCGGGGATTGTTCTGAGTCAGGTATCTAATCTTTTGAAGATGTCCACTGCAACACCACTCGTGTTCCTTTGGTCTTTGGGCAGCTGGTTAAACAGTCTTGGTCCTCTCACAACAAAACTATTTTCTTTTAGGGTTAAGGATATTCCCTGTCTAGTCTTTAATTTGGGAACATGACAGTCTTCCTTTTCTACTTTCCACTGTTGTTTGGGGAGTTATAGGGTTCAGAGTAAGATTAGGGGCTAGATTCTCCATTATTTTCCAAGTGAATAATGGTGTATCTCTTTCTCCTCCTTTCCAGTGAATATAGGTTTAATTCGCGTAACCTTTCCCAGTAATTTGGTTCTTTGCACCCATTGATCTTGGTTTTTGAAACTTCTCTGGATCCCTTCTAGCTGTCTAATGTCTTCTTTTTTATATGGGCATGTTATGACCGAGCAGTATTCCAATTTGGGTATGATCAGTGTTTTCAGTAGAGGAATTATATTCCTATCCCTTCGTTTAAAGGTTCAGTACCTGCCTAGTTATTCTCTTTGCTCTGTTTACTGCTATCTTATTTTGTTTTAAATTCCGCATCATCAGACATTACAACTCCTAAATCTTTTGCTTCAGAATTTCTCTGAATTTCCTGTCCATTTTGGGTATAGTATTCCATGGATTTTAGGTCCTCCCTTTTTCCATACCATAACAGTTAAAATTTCTCGGTGTTAAACTTCATATTGTCTTCCGTCCACTTGTAGATTATGTTCATGTCTGTTTGTAGAGCATACCTAATTTTAGTGTAGTGATAACCAATTTGCGCAGGAATAATTTCAATTTGTGCAGTGCTAAATTGAATATCTGTGCAGTGATAAATTAGGTTCTATATCGGATATAGAACCTAATTTATCACGGCACAAATTGAAATTATTACTGTGCAAATTGTTTTTTATCACTGCACACTAACATTAGGTATGTTGTTAGAGCCTATATCTTCTGGGTGTCTTATTTTTCTACTGATCTTTGTCATCGGCAAAGGATGTTTCTGTGCTGCTGGTAACGCCCTCATCTATGTCAGTTAGCATGATTATGAAGAGTAGTGGAGCTAATACAGTTCCTTGTGGTACTGAGCTGAGGACTTCTGATGATGATGCTCCTTGTACTGTAACGACTTGCCGCCGCTCACTAAGGAAGTTATATATCCATTTCCCTACTTTTCTGTTATTTCCATGTATTTCAGTTTATTATAATTCCATGATCACACTTGTCGAACGCTTTGGCAAAGTCTGTCTATATTAAATCATAGTTTTCATTACTTTCAAGTGCATCGATAATGTTGTAGTGTACCATTAGTTGCGAACTTGCGATAGGCATTTATCTGCCTGACCGAAATCCATGTTTATTATTTAAGTTTTTCCTAGTTTCCAAAAAGTCATAGATTTTCTGTCTAACTATTCTTTCAAATATTTTAGCGAGATGAGCTGTAAGCGACACTGGCCTATAGTTTTTGGCCTCGGATCGATCTCCTCCTCTGTATATTGGGACTATTTTCGCGCTCTTCAGGATGGCCAGTATTTCTCCGTGTCTAGTGACCGTCTCCATATCCAATATAGGGGCTTAGCGATTGCATTCTTGCAGTTTTTGATCAGTGTGGCATTCCATTTGTCCCGTTCTGCTGCTGAGTGTTTTTAGTTTCTCTATAGTTTGTGTAATATCTAGGGCAGTCAAAAGTTGACCGAAAAAATTAAGAAAGTTTACCTTACGAATTGAAAAAAATTGACTTATAAAGTTGCCTTTACTTTCAATAATAAAAACGATACTTTAATTACTTATTCTTGCTCTTCTACATCAGTTGACCGATTGTGGTAAATTATGAAGTATTTGCCGACATTTTCTGGCAAAAAATTGCGATCCTTACTTAATAATTTATTAAGCATGGAGAAAGATCTCTCTACAGCGGCAGTTGTTGGTTGACATTGCAAAAGCTGACCATAAACTGTTGGTGAGATTTCAGGTCTACTGAGGTTAATTATTTCACAAATACCATTTGTCTTGAGTCTTGTTTCAATGTATTGTTTGACTGAACACATATCTTCGCCAAGGTTGATAGAAGAAATGGTTTCATATGCCTCTCTAATGGTGCAATCAGATGCTTCCATCCTAGTCACTAAGCTAGCAATCAAACTATAATTCATTTGATTGACATTAGTTGCTTTGGCAGTTTTTCATTAGCAACACTCCCTTTAGCCTTCTGAACAATGATTCCTTCATCTTCAAAATTTTCCACAATTGTCTTCACATTTGGAAAATTGTCTGCATAATAAAAAGCAGCGTTCAGCCAGCTTGCCCAACGTGTTACAATCGGTTCTGGAGGAGTTCCTATTTCAGCAAACAATTCCTTCCTTCTTTTGTTTTTAAGAGTAGAAGCCTTGACACATGCAATTAAAGTGTCAACATCACTATAAAATGCTCTTATTTGCATCGCACAATTATGTAACAGATGCGCAAGACACGTTACATGGAAAAGTCTTGGAAAAAGCTGCTTGAGTGTCGCTCCAGCTGACACCATGTAACGAGCTGCATCAGACAGAAGTAAACAGAAATTTTCTCTTGGTATCTCGAATTCTTTTACAGTATCGTCAATCTTGTGTACGACAGTTCGTGCATTAACATTTCCAAGAAGAACATCGCACCTGATTAAATATGTTTTCTTGGGAACATCAATAGATCCAGCAAGTATGTTCAAATATTTTGAGCCCCTTACTTCACTTTCATCAACAATTAGGAAAACTAATTTACCCTCTAGCAAATGTTTTATTCTACTTAACTCGCTTTCTGCCTGTTTCATTGCTATTGATCTGCAAGTTGACACGCAAGGCACTGCTACACCTAACTCAGAGAACAATTGTTTCACATGAGGGTTGCTCAACTTATGAAGAGGTATGTTGGCTGACAGAAATGTAGTCAAGTTTTTCCGAAAAATCTAAAGACTTGTACTTTAAAAGGGTTTGCGTCTTTTCATTTCCCACATTTTGGTCTATACGACGCTGGTGCTTTTGGGTAGAGCGATGTTTATCCACAAAAAAGGATTTGTCATGCTTGACCACAACACAACAAATCTGACAGTATAGCTCATTTTTTCCTGAACAAATGAATTCATTAGGATATTTTGCAATTATAGCGCGCACTTTAGCAATAGAACTAACTGCAACTTTTGGCATTTTAAATATCTGAAATCAAAAGAAATCGAAATCACAAATCAGAAAAAATCACAAATCAAAAATGGTAACCAGTAACCACAATACATACAACACAACCACATCCAAAACCAGAACGGACATAACTGAATAAGACAAATACGAGCAGCGAAGTTGCCAGTTAACCAAAAAGATGCCAATTTTTAGTTATTTTAATTATTTATTCCAAAAAATTGACTTTATTTACCTCATTGCTATTTTTTGACCTAACAGGTAAAAGTTGACTTTTGGTTGACCTATTAACTTTGGTAATATACCCCCTACAGGTGTTTTTATTGCATTTTCAGTCGTTTCAGCGAAAAGTGCCCCATAGGAAACAATCTGACTTTATTGACTTTTGACCGCCCTAGTAATATCATCTGTCGTAAAGTCGAAGTCCGTTATACTTTCCCTTTATAGTTCTTCAAAGAACGCATTTCTATCGCATATCAGTTTGTCAGTTTTGGGGATACTGAAAGATGATTCGTACTGAGCTCTTTATTTCGGATACTTTTGCTACATCATCAGATAAAGCACTGTCTTCGTTTTTCAAAGGTCCGATAGTCGCGTGGTTTTTCGACTTCCCTTTTGCAAAATCATAGAAGTACTTTGAGTTAACCTTTATCGCTTCTGCGTCGTCGTCGTCTTTTTCTGTATGCGTCTCACTTAGTTCCTGTATGACCAGTGGTGTAGTGCTAAATAAAGAAGTGAGGGAACGCATTTTGAAAGTGTTACTCAGATGCGGGGGAGACAATGGCGAGCGCGGCGAGCCCATACAGCTGGGGGACCGGAGGCACTGTAAGCCCCCCGGGAAATCTTTTGAAATCTGACCAATTTCAAGGATATTTTGAGGTCATATGCACTAGATATTAGGATATATTCCAAGGTTGAAGATGCAGTATTTCCAGTGTCATTAGATATATGACATCCAGTACAATCAATAAAAATAGCTAACAACTGGAATGATTAACTAAAAAAAAGTTAACTGGTACGCCGTGGTGACTGTTTCATCAGATCTTTATAGGCTAGCATTGCCTCAGTCGAAGCTAAAAGAAATGAAACAGTTAATGATTCTTTCTCATATTTCTTCTAGGGGTTGGAATTAAAATTTCATGACGTTAGAGATTTGTAAGTTCGGATTTATTTGAAATAGTGAGGGAACGCCGTTCCGTCTACCAAAAAAAGTAAGGGAACGCCGTTCCCACGCGTTCCCACGCGTTCCCACAGCACTACACCACTGTACAGTATGACGCAATCGATACTCTGCAGTTTATCATTTAATATTTTTCTGATTGTTATCTTTACAGTTACTTAATTTTGCAGTAACCCATTTTCTCTTTCGGAACAATGACCGCTTTTGTGTCTCGAACCTCTTTCTCTTTCCTCTTTGTTGTATTTTTGCTACATGTCTTTCCACAATTTTCAGCGTCTTCTCCTCTAAGGTCATTAGCATCTTTTCCGTTGTCTTGGCCTCGAAAATGGTTTTCCAATCTATTCCTTCCATGCTGGATGCAACACCTTCCCAGTTTAAGCTTTGGAGTGAAAATTAAAAATTTCAAATTTGCTTCTTTCTGTTGTTCGTGTTCTTTCCTTTCCTGTTGCTTATATATTGGTTATTATTTTCTGTTGTTTCTTGTTTGTTTTATATATAATTATATATATATATATATATATATATATAATATATATATATATAATATATATTTATTTGTGTGTGTATCCAGATAACGGAGTGGAAGGCATCTCCCCCTGTCAGAAAATTTTCTGGGCGCTACTGTGTCATTGTATAGGCCATAATTTGTGAACAGTGTTGGGTGAAAACTTTATAATTTTGCATATTTTATAAATAAAATGTATTTTGATAGATTTTGGACACCAATCGTCTGTATCAGGAGCAAATCTTAATACCAGGTAAGGGGTTCTATTATTATTAATACCTGGGTTAGATCGAATAATGCCTTTAATGGGATCTTTTCCTTTACAGCACTCCCCCACCCCTAATTTCTTATTTCTTCTCTTTAGTTAGTAGCAATGTATCAAAAATAAGTATGGAGACATTCTCTCCAGCAATAATTACAGGCCTATTGCTGTCGCTTCCTGCTTCTCGAAACTACTAGAAAAACTCGTTACTCCGATTAAATGATTATTGATTAACTATAGGCATTTCCTAATCAGTTTGGTTTTAAAAGGTCCCACTCAACTGACTTGTGTATCTCTGTACTTAAAGAAACTATCTAAATACATTGACGGTAATTCAACTATTTATAGCTGTTTCTTAGATATAAGTAAGGCCTATGATAGAGTGAACCACAATATTTTATTTAAAAAACTAGAAGACAGGAAGGTTCCCATGTACATAGTAAATTTATTGAAATTTTGGTATTCCCACCAATCTCTTACCGTTAGGTGGGGCAATGTACTCTCCGAATGTTTTGGCTCTTCTTGCGGGGTGAGACAAGGCTCCTTGTTCTCTCCTCTATGCTGTTTAATGTGTATATTGACGGATTAATTGCTTCACTTAATGAGGCAACAGTGGGATGTTGTATAGATAAAACAAGGATAAATAACTTAGTTTATGCCAATGATATGATCTAAGTTCCTCTGTTAAAGGTCTGGATCGGCTACTAAAAGTCTGCGAATTGTATTCGCAGAAACATGCTATTCTTTTTAATGTCACAAAAACTAAGGTTATGCATTTTCATCCTAAAAGCTATAATCAGCCAGTTGATATTAGGTTTAAAATGAAAGGTGAAGTAATTGAGAAGTACAAGAGTTTGTGTTTGGGTCAAACTATTACCAGCTCCTTGAGTAATGACTCAGATATAAGAAAACGAGAAAACATGACTCAAATATAAGAAAACCATCTCGAAGCCTGTGTGCTAAAGCGAATATGACTATAAGGAACTTTCAGTTCTGTACAAGTGAAGCTAAAGACACTCTTTCATACTTTCTGCAGTAATATTATACGGACAGCAACTCTGGGTGAATTATAAAAAAGGTTCTGGCAGAACCCTAACTTTGCTGTAGAACAAGTCTTTTAGACTCTTACATAAATTACTCCCGATATGCTCAGCTTCGCAAATGTTTGCAACCCACAATGTCCCCAGCTTCCCGGAGGTAACAAGACGTGCTCAATACAGTCTAATGCAAAGAATTAAAAAATCAACTAACCCGATTATCCAAGTTATCCACGAGTCCTGCCGTTTATCCTCTAAGCTATGGAATTCTTGATACGAAAACGTCTGTCCGTAGCTCCACTTAACTTTGACATTACTGTATTATTTCTAATCAGTTGTATATATTTCTATCTTTAGTATGTGAACTGTCATTGTATTAATAAATAATATTTGTCATATGGACTACAGTCTACCAATAAACCTTTTCATTTTCCGATGGCCAGACTCTGAAAACGAATCACGTATGGGAAAATTATATTGAATGCCCGGTTAGGTCAACTGTACGCCTTTGACAATTGGTTAGTTTAAGTCGTGATATTTTAGTTAAAACTAATGAAAATGTCGCGACTTAACCTAACCAATCGTCAAGGGCGTACAGTTGACCTAACCGGACATTCAATATAATTTTTTCATACGTGATTCGTTTGACATTATTTTGCAAGATATTGTTGGAGTCTGGCCACCAGAAAATTTGATTCGTTGTTACTAAGTGAAAAGAAAAAATTGGGGGGTGCTATAAAGGAAAAGAGCCCTTTTTTATGAATGTGTATTAAAAATTTGAAGGACGCCTCCAAACTAGGAATTTATAGTGAACTTAAATTAATGAAAAATGACCTTAATATTGAAGGTTTAATTATGTACAATTCTTGTGTTTTGCCTTTGAGGGTTTGGTAATGTGCAGTAAAATACATGACCCGAGATACTAGTCAAATCGGATCACCTGAAGATCGGGGCCCCCAGCCTTCTCTAGTTAACCTTATAAGGCTAACTAACGAAAATATCATGACCGAACATAACCAATCGTTAGGTCAACTGTGCGCTTGACGATTGGTTAGGTTAGGTCGTGATATTTAAGTTAGTTAACCTTATAAAACTAACTAAAGAAGGCTGGGGGCCCTGATCTTCAGGTGATCCGTCAAATCTATACTTTTCTAATGTAATTTAGTGTTTTCTTGAAATCTGACTTTCATTTCTTGTGCAAACTGAATTTAGGTTAGGTTTTGGCAATTTTGTGCAAGAAAGGGTCAAATTTGAACAAAACTCATTAAGTTATACTAGAAAAACTTAGACTTCACTAGAATTTTGGGCCATTTATTTTACTTATAATTACCAGAATTTTTGTTAGCAACCTTGTAAATAAGATAGCAAGATTTTTTTTTTTTTTTTTTTTTTTTTGGTCACTCTACCATCAGATTTACTTTAATGGCTTTCAAACCCTTCATACTGCAGTGTTCGTGGTATCTATTCAGAAACTGAAGAGCATATGGTAGTGAAATTACTTCTGGTAATTGTGTATAATGTCTGAAATTTTAGGTTTTAAACAACTATTAATTAGACAGGTACAAAAATTATACAAGTGGTCCATATATGAAATTAAATTATAGCTGTCGAGAGTAGTGATTACATGGGCCGATAAAACTTTACTGTATAAATAATGAACATACAGTTGTCTGCCACAGCTGTTGGTTTTTCATTTCAACACCCGTGAACGCGTCTATTTCCAAAATTCATTATAAATGCCCCCTCCTTCCCCCGTTTTTTAAACTCGTTCCCAATATTTTTCAGCTCGCTCAGCATATTAAATATTTCTTGGAGTACACCGGAACAGAATACAATGACAAAATTTATGAACATGGACCGGCACCAGATTTCGATGGATCGCAGTGGACAAATGAGAAATATACTCTTGGATTAGATTTTCCGAATGTAAGTAATTCTTCACAAAAGTTGTATCAACCGATCCGAAGATAAACTGTTTGTATACAAAAATTAACTTACTAAAGTGAAAATTTTAAATTTTTTTCACTTCTGAACAAGTGGTTACTGTGGGTTAGATGTGGCAGTAACAACGTCGGTTAATTCGAAATGCTTTTTGTTTTAGGGGGGGGGGGGGTATATGTACAGTGGCGGTCCTGCCGGCGGACCCAGGAGTTTCCTTTCGTGGGGTGCGGAGGTGGGGTGGGGTGGGGCTGACTTTTTTCTTTCCTAACATGTGCAAGTGTCCATTTATGTTTACAAATTTTCGTGCTTTAAATGGCAACATCCAATGTTCGTTGTTTTTATTGATCCCATCCAAAACGTAGACATCATAAACACTAGATCCTTTCCTTTGGTTGTATGAAAAATAATCTTCGGGGGGTCAAACGCTCGGTGCCCCCCCACCCCTTTTCGATATACCGTTGTATGTATATTTTTGGGATTTAACACTAAGCACGCATTTCTTTTATTGGCAGTGTTAAAAGATGCGGTGAATTTCTGTTTATAGGGGTATGTATATACAGTATGTCCATAAAGTCGCGCATCATAGGAACATAAGCAATGTCTATTTGTCTCCATCAGGCCAAATATATTGAGGAACATTCAAAGAAACCTGCTTTTTCGTTTACAAACATTTTTTGAGATTGGTCGGAATCATTTCGAACGAATAAATAAAACAAAATACATGTATTTTCCTATGATGCGTGACTTTATGGACACCCTGTAGATTAAAGGTCTCTTATTCTAATATAGAGTACATTTGAACAGCTGTTGATTTTCCACTTAGGAGCCTGTACATAATGCACAAAATTTCATGTAGAATTTATATAACCTAAGAGTATTTCGGTTCTCTCCTTTCACGTATGTAAATTACATATAGGTAAATGAAACTGCTTTTTCACTTTAACCGTTGTACGCTGATTACCTCCTTTTAATTAGGAGCTACTTATTATTTCCTATTCCAGTTGCCATACTACATCGATGGTGAACGCAAAATCACGCAAAGCAACGCCATCTTGCGATATATTGCCAGAAAACACGATATGGATATCAAAACTGAAGACGAAATGATAAGACTCGAAATGCTTGAGAATGAAACCGTGGATTTGAGAATGGGCTTTGCCAAAATGTGCTCTAACCCAGATTTTGTAAGTTGATCTTCCCATTGTTAAATAAATTAAGAAATTAATCAGATGTCCATGTAACAACCACAACTGTTTACAATTTAAAAATTCAGTGTTTATAGTTGATCATTCATAAATCTAAAAGTACAGTATAGTAGGTCTGAAAGTTAATGAATATAGGGAGTTGAACCCATATACTTCAGCATTTTCTGTCACACACACACACACACACACACACACACACACACACACACATATCTATACTTTTGAGCTTGGTAAATTAGTTTTGTTGCATCAGCCAGCAGTAAAGTAGGACTAAACTTTTTTTTTGGTCTTGGTTTCGGGTGCTTAGGTCTCGGCCTTGGGTCTCTACTAAATCACCGTTGAGTATGTTGAAGTGCAACGAACACTTGTCTTATTTTAAGTAGGCAGTTAACTGCTGAAAAATGTCAAACTATGAATTTGTGAATAAATTAGAGTAAATTTTGCAATTGTCACTTGATAACTTCTTTAAACTCTTTATTCATGAGTGTGAAATGCAGTTTAGGCATTACACAGTATTGAATACATGCAAACGTTGCATATGGTTTAGGTCTGTCTCGAGACCTTTTTTTTTTTTTTTCTGGTCTCTCTCTCAACTGATCTCTACTACATCACTGCCATCCAGTGATTATACTGTGAAAAATTTTATATAAAAATTGTATATATTTTATACTTTACTTTTGTTCAAGAACATTAAATGGATTGTGTGAATACCTGTTATTTCATGGAAATTTTTGAAACAAATTTATTGTTGCCATTTAATTTCGATAAAGATTCTTATCCTTGAGGGACAAAATCGATGAATATAAGCTTTCCCAGTGCTTATAACCATTCTACTTTAATACATTTTATAATTACAGGAAAAAATTAAAGCTGATTACATCTCTGAAACCATGTCAATCAAGATAGATCAATTCTCGAAATTTCTCGGTAATCCCAACTGGTTTCTTGGCGAAAAAGTAAGTTTTCAAAGTTGAATTTATAGATATGTCAAGAGTGCGAAAATGTATTCGAGTATACTTAATCATACTTCATGTTCCATTACTTGGGAGGTTTACCTTCTTCCCCGTCAAAAACTGTCGTGTGCAGTGTTGCGTCAAATTTTCAATTTCTAATCCGGATCCGCGTCTCGTGCGTAGGTTTAAACTAGGTTAAAAAGATTGCGCAATAATGTCGAGATCTGTGAACATTGGTGTTTTGTGAAGTAGCTGCTATATCTTCCTAAATTTAACGCTTTGTTCTGTTCGCGTCTTAACATTCAAAGATTTTTAACACTTTCGTTTTGGGTGACATGTAAACTACACGTCCAATTTGCGCTCAGATCCGGGTGTAGTAAATAAACCAACTCCTAATCTTTTCTGAACTCCGCCTGTAGTTTATAAATTAAAGGTATATCCCTCTCTTTCCACTCTCTGGGGTTGAAAATGGGGGGATATGTGTGTTATAATTCTAATTCATATAATTCTCTTCAAAGTTATGCCCGTAGTGAAAGGGTTAAATTTCTTTTCAGGTAACCTTTATCGATTTCTTTGTCTACGAACTGTTGGACTGCTTCAGAATTTTGGAACCCTCTTGTCTCGATAAACATGACAACCTAAAGAAATTCATGGACAGACTGGAATCCCTCGAACCTATTAAGAAGTATATGAGCTCGAGTAGATTCATTAAAGCGCCACTTAATGGGCCAATGGCTTATTTTGGCGGGAAATAATTTCGCATTAGGTTTGTTCCTTTTAAACTTCTAATTCAAATTTTTACCATTTTGTTAATTATATTCATTTAGTCGAAAGCTTTTGGTTCTCATAAAATTTAATATAAATTTAAAAGAAATGAAAAGCAAAATAAGTTTTATTTTTCCTTGCTTTATCGGCTTGACTTAATCACAAAGCGAAGCAAACTACATCAGTTGTTCTTAACTAGTTTTACCCGCGACCCAGTGACTTATTGATCCTTGTTTGACGAGTATATACTTGGACTGTATCTATTAAGTCATCCCAGAAGTAATGTCGTTTTTAACGATAGATTAAGTTTAAACTTCACCTTTTCACATTCAAATTAAAATGAATGAATTTCAAATTAAAATGAATGAATTTCAAATTAAAATGAATGAATTTCAAATTAAAATGAATGAATCTCAAATTAAAATGAATGAATCTCAAATTAAAATGAATGAATCTCAAATTAAAATGAATGAATCTCAAATTAAAATGAATGAATCTCAAATTAAAATGAATGTGCATCGAAAGCTTTTATTTTATAGCTGGTGGGAGTACTTGGCATCTGAAACACGTTGGCAACATTCACAAGTCCCTAGCAACCGTTGCTATCCATGACTCGACTCTGTTAAAGGACGTCCTCTCTGACCCGGCCAGCTCTCACTCGCTCTCACAGTTCTGTATTTCAAGGTTATTAAAAGAACTGAGTTACGCTTTACTGTGATGATTTGGATTATTTTTACAATATAAATTTCTACAGGGGGATCCAAAAGTCTCTCCACAGTTATTTCACGTCCATGATTGAATAATGGGAGCTAGGCTATTTGGCCTTTTGTTTAGGCTACATCTATCAAAGCGTAGGCTATTAGGCTGTTTCTTACTGCGGAGAGACTTTTGGATCACCCTGTAGAAATTTATATTGTAAAAATAATCCAAATCATCACAGTAAAGCGTAACTCAGTTCTTTTAATAACCTTGAAATACACAGCTGTGAGAGCGAGTGAGAGCTGGCTGGGTCAGAGAGGACGTCCTTGGTAACTGAGAGAGTCGAGTCATGGATAGCAACGGTTGCTAGGGACTTGTGAATGTTGCCAACGTGTTTCAGATGCCAAGTACTCCCACCAGCTATAAAATAAAAGCTTTCGATGCACATTCAGATTTTACACAATCTGTTTTAATTTGTATTTCACTTGCTTTAATTTGTATTTCACTTGCTTTAATTTGTATTTCACTTGCTTTAATTTGTATTTCACTTGCTTTAATTTGTATTTCACTTGCTTTAATTTGTATTTCACTTGCTTTAATTTGTATTTCACTTGCTTTAATTTGTATTTCACTTGCTTTAATTTGTATTTCACTTGCTTTAATTTGTATTTCACTTGCTTTAATTTGTATTTCACTTGCTTTAATTTGTATTTCACTTGCTTTAATTTGAGTGAAAGGTGTAGTCCTACTCGGTTTAAGCATAAATTTTCCGAAGGTTATATCTAAGAGGAGATCTATCGTGTTTCGCTACATACTTTACAGACCTTGACCAGTGAAGACGTATGTTTTGCTTTGTGAACCCCTCATAAACATGGCGGTATCAGAAGAGCATATCAGGCGTATCATGCTTTACGAGTTCAGAAAAGGGAATTAGTGCTACTGAAGTAACGCGAAACATTCAGGAAGTTTATGGCAACGATATTCTGCATGTGAGGAAATGTCAAAGATGGTTTCAAAAGTTTAGGAATGGTGACTGCTGTTTGACAGATGCAGCACACTCTGGACGCCCTGCTGAGTTTGATGACCACCTGCTGTTAGCCGCACTTGAAGAATGTTTAACAACTGTCGAAGAATTGGCCCAGAAACTCAATTCATCCCCGTCCACCATCCATCGACATTTGCAACAACTCGGGAAAGTGCCCAAGTTAGGAAAATGGGTGCCACATGAATTGTCCGTCGACAATCTGAGAGTGCGGGTAAACATTAGCACAGCTCTTCATTCCCGTGAACTCCAAGATCCGTTTTTGCACCGTTTAGTGACTGGTGATGAAAAGTGGATACTGTACCAGAATGTTAAACGCCGTCGACAGTGGGTTTGTGCCGGAGAACCAGCGACACCACAGCCAAAACCAAATCTTCACCCTCGGAAGGTGTTGCTTAGTGTTTGGTGGGATAAAGGTGGTGTAATACACTTTGAAACCTTACCACACAACCAAACAATCACCGCTCAAGTCTGTCAACAACTGGATCGATTGAACACTGTACTAAAAGAAAAGAGACCTCCTTTGGTTAATCGGAAAGGAATCGTGTTCCACCACGACAACGCACGTCCTCATACCACTCAGATCACTTCCGCAAAAATTGAGGAGCTTGGGTGGGAAAAACTTCCACATCCTCCATATTCTCCAGACCTTGCGCCTTCAGATTATCATCTCTTCAGGGGTCTGCAAAACTATCTTGACAGGAAACAGTGTACTTCTTCAGATGACCTGCACACCAGTCTCTCTACGTTTTTTTCCTCAAAACCGCCTGAATTTTATAAACATGGCATTGAAAAGCTTGTAGGACGTTGGCAGAGTGTCATTGATTCCGATGGAAAATATATACTAGATTAAAAAGTTTTAGTCGGAGTTTTTTTTTTTTTTTTTTTTTTTTTTTTGTCCTTCAAATTTCGATCTAAAAAACGACATTACTTATGGGATGACCTGATACTTTATGCCTAAGGTCGGTGACAGACCCGTAGTTAGGGGGGTCGAATGAACTCCTTTGACAGAGAAGGTCCACTTTTGTAACCATGGTTATAACTTATGATGTGATATTATAATATATAACCTCATTTAGTGAATAAACACTTGCTTCCCCCCCCCCCTGAAACTTCAAACTACTATAAACTTAACTACCATAAATCCGCTCCGCAGTGACGAGATCGTTGCACCAAAAGGTCCTCCTTTCTACAACTTTGACCCCTCCCCCCCCTTCGGAAGTCCTGGCTATGGGACTGAATGATAATTAACAGGGAGGCTCGTAGTCCTTATTTGGAACTCGAGGACTGCAGGAAAGCAGTAAGTAACTAAATTACTTTTGCGAGCGGTATAACCCGAGAACAAGGACACTAACAAGTGTGCATGAGAGTGCATCCTCCGTATCGATTAATACCAAGAATTACAATGAAGCAGCTTTGCTGATTACCATTCTAGAAAATAAATTGCGAGATGCGACGCATACAATTCGAAGTTAGAGCCAGTCAAAGGTAAATTAACCATCGATGTAGGGGCTACGTCGTAGCCAATGTCGTAACACTACTTCCCGTTGATCAGCGAAGTTAAGCGACATTGGGTCGGATAGTAGTTGGATGGGAGACCGTCCGCTGCATCCAGACTATGTAGTGACCTGTGGTTCGGATTCCACGTAAAGCTGTAGGTCCCCTCCGTCGTATGACCTTAGATGTTGCGAAGGAGGTTAAACAAAACCAAAAAAAAAAACATCGATGTATTTGAATCGGAGAACTTGCCGGTCTTATGATGATGTACGAGTTAATATCCTTTGCAAGGAAAGATAATCTTTGGAGGCATCATTTGTATTCAGTCTACTTTCCAGAATCTGTATAGTTGGACTACAAAATGCAAGGCACAACTAAAAACTTAAATTGGCTGATCCTAATACAAAATTCGATTATGTACTGAATATGACGACTATCAGGTCCAATTCGTACTTTAAATTTGTCAAAAAAATTCATAATGACTTGCACGATTATTATTTCCGAATTCAGAGGAATGATCGTCAGTAATTTATCGAAAGCCAAGGTTTTTAATAGTCCACAGCTTCCACAAATGGAACTTAGAGCTGCTGTGATTTCGGCGCGTGTGGTTACGTAAGTTGTAGAAGCATACAAACTTAATATTTTGGATATCCAATTTTGGACTGATATCCAATCGTGTAAAGATGGTTGCAGACTAAGTAGCTAAATCCTTATATCCTTGCATATAATTAGGAGATTGTAAACCCCAATCGACCAGGGAAGTAATCCGGGGGTACATTAGATAGTTCCAGCACTTCCTATCAGGCCTATCTTCTATCACTTCTCCTGTCACTGTCCTCATCGGCTGATCTTTTGGATCACCTGAAGATCAGGGCCCCCCCATGTATTCTTGTTTTTTGCTTTACAGTACCAAATATAATGCTAAATTAAGGTGAATGCCCGGTTAGGTCAACTGTACGCCCTTGACGATTGGTTAGGTTAAGTCGTGATATTTTCGTTAGTTTTAACGAAGATATCATTTGGTAATTGAGGCTGGGGGCCCTGATCTTCAGGTCATCCGATCTTTTTCTGTGCCTCATCTACCCTGTGAATAGTCCAGCATGCTCTCAAACACGCACTTCTCTCCCTATTCTTCAAGATAGGCACCATCAAAAGAAGGTATAACAAGAAAATCGGAAGAACTGGGAAGAGCACAAGTTCAGCAAAGTATAAAAAGAGGATGTGCTGAACAGAGCATACATAGAGGGATAAAACCGTAGAGTTCCTGGTAAGGGGGGCACTGAGACCAGAAGATGAACGGCTGGTGATGGCAGCACAAGACCAGGCACTACGGACAAACTGGTTCGAAAGGAATATTGAGGGCAGAAATGAGAGAGAGGTGCAGATTGTGCTCAAAGAGCCCAGAGACTGTGAGTCACATACTATCGGGGTGTGAAATAATACTGCACAGAGGAAACTACAGACAGATAGACACAATGCAGTCTGCAAGCTAATCCACTTCAAGCTGTGTAAGAAATATGAAATAAGGCTAGAAACAGAAAAACACTGGAAACATATTCCACAAGGAATAGAAGACAATGACAAAGTGCTGCTCTTATATGATCACGAGACAGAGCCGGATTTAGACGTGTGGAGGCCCTGGGCAGCCTCCATGTGGAGGCCCCCCTACCTTAGGGGAAGACATAATTGAAGTCATCCATAAGATTCATAATATAATTAACATACATACACTTTCAAAACATCGTGCACTCTTGTGTCTGTCCATTCCACTCATTTCTGCAAAAAATGAAAGCCTCGGGTATTCCATTATAGTGAGAGTAGGCCTAAAAGAGTAATAAAAAACAAAATAATAATCAGTACACAACAAATAGTAATTGGTAAAAGTTTATGTACTACAGTGGTATTGGATGCGCGTGTTTTTTTGTTGATCATCTATCGGGTTTTTCTAGTTTCGGGTTTTTTATATTTTGATAATGGCTTGTCAATATGTGGAGGCCCCCAAGATGTGGAGGCCCATGGGCAGCTGCCCACTTTGCCCACTCCTAAATCCGGCCCTGTCACGAGATACCAACTGACATCAGGGTATCAGGATGCAGACCAGACATAGTTGTGAGAGAGGAGGAGTAAAACAAGTGCCTCTTGGTGGAAGTAGGAGTCCCAGCAGACTGGAATGTGGCGAACTATGAAAGGGAAAAGGTCTTAAAATACCAGACTCAAACACGAAATAAGGAGAATGTGGAACCTGAGATCATCCCAACAGTAGTGGGGGCAACAGGGGCAGTAAAGAAATCCACAGAGTTTCTGAACCAACTTCCCATAAGTGTGACATCTGGAGAAGTTGTAGGGGAGATATTACGATACAGCACCTCTATCTTACGCCTAGTACTAGGCTGTACCTAAAAATTCCTTAGGGTTAAGGTTTAACCCCGGAAGTAAAAAACTCTCCATCTGGAGTAGAAGGGAAAAAACAAAGGAAAAGTAGATAAACTACATATACATGTATCTTACACGCTACATAATCTTTTCAAAATAAAAAGAAGATTGGCAACTTCAAGAACCTCTAAGTCCCCTGGGGAGGGGACCATAAATGTCCCCACTTTTGGCTCCCCCGCTGTCAATACCGGGAACGCAGACCTGGGCAGTGAGGCTGGATCTGCTACCACCCATTCGAGATATTCTGGGCCCCTGCCTGTTTCACTTTTCATAAACTTCTGCAACATTAGTCGCCTTTCCTCAAAATTTCAATCTGTTGAACACCATCTCTCCTCCTCTAAACTTCACCTTCTCTTCCTATTGAAACATAGGTGTCTGGGACGACTGACGGCAACCCCTTTTCTGTACCCTCTTACTTGATACTCAATTTCATTCGTATTCCCGAATTCGAATCCTCCGAATTCTATACCCTCTGGTTACGGCTTGCATGCCACTCTCAAATTAATACTCCTGCGCTGTCTATCTTTCTACTAATTCTACTGACTATCCAAAATTCTTTGATTACCTCGCTTCCAAAGTGGAATACATTCTATTCTACTCTCCTTTTGCTGAAATCTCCATTTTAGGCCATTTCAATGTTTACCATCACCTTTGGCTTTCTTCCCATTTCGGTAACATTCCTGGTGAACTAGCTTACAGCTTTTCTATCCTAAATAACCTAGAGCAGATTGTACGGCACCCAACTCGTTTCCCCGATGGCTATGGAGAAAATGTTAAGATTCATGACAATGAATTTTATACCTTAGGTAATTTATTCAATATTAAATTTGGTTTGGTTTGGTTTTGGTTTTGGTTTTGGTTTTGGTTTTGGTTTTGGTTTTGGTCAGGTTTTGGTCAGGTTTTGGTCAGGTTTTGGTCATTATTTTGAGCTATAAAAAAAATTCAGTCATGAATCTTAACCTTTTCACTGCCAAACCCACATAGGCCTATATTCATTGCCATGATCCATGCTGCCACGCCATACCCACATACATATGGTGGTGAAAGGGTTAAATTTTACCCAGCCAATGGCCTATTGTCATTATTCTACACTTTATAAAAACTTCCTTTTTGACTTATGGAAGCTTTTATGAAATCCACTCCTCCCAAAGACCTACTATTTTCTAAAATAATATGACTAGAGATAAGTTGTTTCGCTGAAATTTTGAATACTTTGAAATGGTCCCAAGTATGGGATATCAATGCACTGTGAGGCGCTCTTCATTACACTAACTGCAGCTTTTTAATGAATGAATATACGCATGACTTCACACACACACAGTAAGAATTTCAATTGCAGAAGCACACCAACAGGAATTTTTATTTATATAAATATGAGTATATTATAATTACCATATACCCCCATACCCAGAGCTGGGCAGTATTTAAATACATTTGTATTTAAATACGTATTTAAATACATTTGTGTATTTAGAACTGTATTTATAAATACATTGTTTTTCATGTATTTAAATATAGTATTTAAATACTTTAATGAGTATTTAAATACTCAAAATATAAAAATGTAAATACTTTTACTGGTTTAATACACGTTCTGTACTAGCACAGTACGACGCGTCGACAGTGTAGTACAGCATGGTTCATGTTTCAACGTGTCAGTTCAATCAGTTGTGTGCCACTCTTAGTCGAAAGCGGTTGGTTTCTTTATCGTGTGCGTGTCATGGCTTCAACAAGCAAATCCGGTGAATCAAACAGTGATATATCTGCAGATAACAATTTAGTGCACCCTCTGTTTGATGGAAAATACTTTAAAATTAAATCTAAAGACGGTAATAAGGTAAAGTGCACCTGCTTGCTGTGTAAACACGAAGTCTCTGCTGCAAGCAATGCTACAACGAATCTGTACACTCATCTGAAGGTAAGTGTTTTTTTAGACATCAAAAAATATCTTGAAATTGACCGAATAATCGTACAAAACGGCTCTGCCTTAAGTGGGCCTGTGTAACTAACTCGTTGCAATCAATCCAATTTGCGATGAAAAATTCATTGATGAAAAAGCTTTTAAAATCGTCTGATCTATCGAGTGGTGTATTTATTTCGAAATTCACCGTGTCCCCTAAAGTAGAAATTTATCAAAAATTGATATCAATGATTATTGATTCATTAATTAACGATCATTAATCATTAGGTAATTCATGTTTATTTTTTTCACAGCGTGTCCACCCTGGCATGATTCAAACTGTGCAAAAGTTGAGTATAATATGTCACTGGTTGAACATCGTAAGTTCTAAGTTCTTTTGTTTTTGTTTTGTTCTAAAAAGGGAAATATATAATCGGAAATTAGATTGTACTATTTCTTTATCCTTTATCAAGCATTTTATATTGTTGTTACTCATGAATTAGTGAATGCATATGTTAAAATTTGTATGTATTTAAAATGTATTTACAAATGTATTTAAATACAATTGATGTATTTTGTATTTAGTATCTAAATACATTCGCAAAATGTATTTAGTATTTAGTATTTAAATACATTTCTCCCATGTATTTAGTATTTAGTATTTAAATACATTCAATGTATTTATTGCCCAGCTCTGCCCATACCTCAAAGAAACAGTTAGTCGAGATGTAACAGGTTTGGTCAAAGGATGGTGTTGGAGGCCGGCAAGGAAGGTAGAAAATGGCAACATGCAAATAGAGACCCCCAAGGAATGAACAGTCAGAAAAAGCCAAATCTGACAAATGAATAAATAATGTAAATCTTTAGCTTAGTTACGTAGGCTACTTTGATAGCTATGTAAATAGTTTTATGTTAATTAGCCGACCTGAGATTGACATTTTGCAAAATTTTATTTTAAAATATAGCTTATGACTTGGATAACCTCGATTGGCCAAAGTGGCTTCATGTTTTCCAAATGAAATGTAAATGTAAATTTGCACCACACTTTTGTTCACTATAGTCCTTAAGATACTTTGTAGTAAACTTAACTTTTACTCCCCCCTTTATATTTGTTGTGATGTTCCATCACCAGAGCTGGGCAATAAATACATTGAATGTATTTAAATACTAAATACATGGGAGAAATGTATTTAAATACTAAATACATTTTACGAATGTATTTAGATACTAAATACAAAATACATCAATTGTATTTAAATACATTTGTAAATACATTTTAAATACATACAAATTTTAACATATGCATTCACTAATTCACTAAGCCATGACACGCACACGATAAAGAAATCAACCGCTTTCGACTAAGAGTGGCACACAACTGATTGAACTGACACGTTGAAACATGAACCATGCTGTACTACACTGTCGACGTGTCGTACTGTGCTAGTACAGAACGTGTATTAAACCAGTAAAAGTATTTGCATTTTTATATTTTGAGTATTTAAATACTCATTAAAGTATTTAAATACTATATTTAAATACATGAAAAACTGTATTTATAAATACAGTTCTAAATACACAAATGTATTTAAATACTGCCCAGCTCTGTCCATCACAAATACAGTAAGAGGGTGAATTTGACGCTCTGTAGGGGCATCAGAAGCACTAGCCCCTAACTGCAGTTACAAACCTTGTTGAAGTTGACATCTCTTAATCAAGCAACCATGACAGGCTGAGCTGATAGCAGTCACAGGTAATGGATAGCAATGGAGCAAGTAGCCTTGGCTAAAATAATGTAGGTGAAGTTCGTAACAGACGACAGAAATGACCACAAGTGAGGGGGGGAGGCTGGGTACTTAAGTCGAACGCTGAGAGAGTGAATGGAAACTAAATTTTAAAATGGCCATCAGACCTGGTACCAACACGGAACCACTGAACATTCCAAGGAATGATGACACGCACCACCTCAGTACTGGCTCTTTCATACTGTAAGACAACAGGTCGCACTGATTTGATCCCACTAAATATATGATCTCAAAATGAACCGCCACATCATATGGCAAGTCATTCCAAAAATCTACACCTCAGTGACTGAAAAAGTATTTTCGTAGATCCAGTCTGCAAGTCTGTTTTTTAATTTTCTTATTATACCCTCGAGTTCAAGAATTTTTGGTTTGACTTGAAAAATGCTGTCCCCAATTGCAACAAATTTCTTTAGAAGGATGGGCTAAAATTTCTACTGAGAGATGTCGAAACCTTGTAGAAAAATAACCAAAACGAATCACTGAAATCATTCAAGCAAAAGGTGGACACACAAAGTATTAAATAATTTTGTAAGTAAATATACAAAAAGTTTTGGACGAGAATTTTTTTTCTCCGACATAAATTCAAACTATATATCGTGAGCCAGACCGCAAATTTTGGCCAATCGGTACCACTGAGGCGAACCAGGTGAAACAATGCTTTTTGGGAAACTTATAATTTGTAGTTTCTAAATATGCTTGCTGGACATCTGTATCTGGTAGCGTTTTAGTGTAAATCTTCATCAAACATAGGCACTCAATATTTCAATATTGGGTGCAAACTTAAAATGCTGATAAAACGACAAAGCTACTCTTTTGAAATGTCTATCAAGTATTTTTATCATCTACTTAGCATCCTTCACCATTGGTATGAGGGACGTTTGGTTCCCCCGAGTGGTACCGATCAACCCTTCTGGCCCACGGACTACAATTTTTCCTAAGATTGTATTTGCTTTTCTGGCCGCTTCCAATACATTGCTTACTCGGTTTAAGAGTGTCATCAACAATAATATCCAAATCTTTCTCTTCTATAACACTTGTTAGTGTCTTGTCGCGCATAAAATACTTTGGGTCTTTTCAGTTTTATGAACTGTAAAAGTTTAAAATAAAAATAAATTTTTCTAGCGTAATCTTATCCGCTACTTTGAAAAACAACTGTTAATTTTGTGTTATGCAATGAAGATTAACAAAGACAGACGCGCATTCCTTCCTTCTCAACTGCGAGAAACTTGATAAATTTCCTGCGTAGATCTTTCTCACTCGAAATATTTCAGTGACTCACTGAACTTATGATCCGTTTGTTAATGTCATTCTAGCCTTTCATTTATGGACCAACGTTTTATCAACACTAATAAGTAATAAAATATAGCCCAACGTACCCTAACTTAAATGGCCAAAACTAACCTTAACAATTTATGCCAAAGGCGTGTACAGAAGTTAAGGAAAAGAGGGGGCTCAGCAGGGGTCTGGAGAAAAATTTGGAAATACAGTAGTCAGAAACGCGTTCTGGTGACATCTGGAGCGTATAACTAAGTAGCTGAAGGATGAGATTCACACTCATTTTCTGACAAACTTTATTTAAACATTTGAAGAAGAATAAAAACTGACTTTAATAAGGATTGAATTGACTATTACTTTAGAGTATATATAAACAAATGGAATTATGTAGGAACTATACTAACCTAACCTGACCTGACCTAACCTAACCTAACAAACTAAATAACTTCTACCGATATGCAACGTTTTA
This sequence comes from Bathynomus jamesi, assembly GCA_023014485.1. Taxonomy (NCBI): domain Eukaryota; kingdom Metazoa; phylum Arthropoda; class Malacostraca; order Isopoda; family Cirolanidae; genus Bathynomus; species Bathynomus jamesi. The sequence goes on from JAJOZX010000150.1 coordinate 373,997, forward strand.
CATTTATCTACTGTATGTTAAAGTTCATTTGCCAAATGTCCGCCCACGCCCACCCGAGTAATTTATTATCTTGAATCTGTAAACGTTCTGCCGCTGATTTTGTTCGTCCCCCGAGTTTGGTGTCTTCCGCAAATTTTGAAGTTATACTCTTAATTCCCAAGTCGATGTCAATGATATAAATAATAAAAAGAACTGGTCACAGAACTGAAGTTAATAAATATCTTTAAGAGCATTTTAGTATCATATTACTCCATTTCAAATTTAATCGTTTGGCAGTTAATTTCAAATGTAAAATTTTTACATTTAATTGAGTTATGAACCTTATGAACCTTATGTTGTTTCGTGTGTTGGTCTCCCCTCACACGGAGGTCAAGCTGGTGGCCCCGCCTCTAGGTCTGGCTTGGTGGAGGAGCGAGTTGCTTTCTTGCGCTCTCCACCGTACATAGCCAGGCACGCCCGGCTCATCTGGTACTGTCCTGAACCAGGCATCCAGTCTTTTCTTGAAGACTTCAACTTTGACCCCCGTTACGTTTCTGAGGTCCTTAGGAAGCTGGTTGAAAAGTCTTGGCCCCCTGACAACCAAGCTATTTTCCTTCAGGGTTGAGGAGGTCCCTTGTCGTGCTTTTAATTTGGGAACACTACACATTCTGCCTTTCCTATTTTCCAGTGTTGTTTGAATGGTAATTGGGTTTAGTTTTAGGTTTGGTACCAGTTTTTCGATCATTTTCCATATGTAGATTATGATGTACCTCTCTCTTCTTCTTTCCAGTGAGTACAGATTTAGTTTACGTAGTCTTTCCCAGTAGTTGAGTTCTTTGCAGCCATCAATCTTGGCTGTGAAATGCCTTTGCGTTTCTTCTAGTTTATTAGTTTCTTCCTTTTTATATGGGGACGTCAAAACTGAGCAGTATTCAAGTTTTGGTATAATCAGTGTTTTTAGCAGGGGAATCATTACTGTCCTGTCCCTTCTCTTGAACGTTCTTAGAACCTGTCCGGACACTCTTTTTGCTTTATTTATCGCTATCTGATTTTGTGTTTCGAATTTCGCATCATCTGTCATTATTATCCCGAGATCAATCGCTTTCATGCTTCTCTGAATTTCCTGTCTATCTGGAGCATAATATGCAGTCTGTTTAAGTTCTTCTTTTCTACCATATCTCAAGAGCTGAAATTTCTCGGCGTTGAATGACATGTTGTTGTCTTCTGACCATTTGTATATTTTGTTCGTGTCCCTCTGCAAGGCCTCCACGTCATGTACATCACTGATTTTTCTGCTGATCTTTGTATCGTCTGCAAAGGATGTTACTATACTATTGCTGTTTACTCCGCTGTCTATGTCTGTTAGCATGATAATGAACAGGAGTGGGGCCAGTACTGTCCCTTGTGGTACTGAGCTGCGTACTTCCGATTCTGATGATGATATACCTTGAATTTTGACGACCTGCAGACGATCACTAAGGAAGGTTATAGTTATAGTATACTATTTTATATTAAGTAATGGAAGTATAAATATAAGTGTTAGGAGTTAATCACTAATTACTCATTTTTGCTCAAAGGATTTTCTTAGAGAAGTATTGTACTAGATATCTACAGATCTACAGATCTACAGAAGCTAAGGCTAACAAAGACCCTAAGATCCACTCTAAGGTTAGCCCGAGAGAAAGGAAAAAGGTGCGCTGTTCATTACACTAACTGTAGCTATTTAACCCTTTCAGGCACGGTTTAAAAATTAACCCACCTTTTCAGTCCTAACTTCAGTCTTTATTCCGTCACTACGCAACAAGTCTTACGAAGATAGGATTAAAGAGTTACACTTGCATTCACTCGAGATTAGGAGATTAAGGGGGGAGCTTACTGAAGTTTTCAAAATCGTTAATAAAATCGATAACGTAAATTTTGACAAATTGTTCATTTTCGATAATAGCAATACTCGTAATAACGGATTTAAATTACGTGGCAGACGTTTCATTACTAACATCGCTAAAAACGTTTTTACGTTTAAAGTAATTTATAAATGGAATAATCTTCCCGCACCCGTCGTGAACTCTACCAGCGTTAATATGTTTACAAACTGTTTAGATAGGCATTTTAAAAATATTAACGTCATTTAAAATAATAAAACAATTAGCAACAGGAGCTCTCAGGTGATAGTCGAGGTTTGAGTCTGTTGACGATTGATGCCAGCTTGGCATTTTAAAAATATTAACGTCATTTAAAATAATAAAACAATTAGCAACAGGAGCTCTCAGGGTGATAGTCGAGGTTTGAGTCTGTTGACGACTGATGCCAGCTTGGGATCTTTTCGGTTTTAGGTCTGGCATTGGATTTTTTTTTATATTTTTGGTATAGACGTAGATTTTTACGCCGATTCCATTTCCGCAATCCGTTTCTTGGAGAAATAAACAAGAAAAAAGCTATGTGCAAGTTTATTACTTTTACAGGTTTCCAGAACACAGAACGGAACACACGCCAGAATTTTGGGCCATAACTTTTTTCGCGTTTATTTCTCCAAGAAACGGATTACAGAAATGGAATCAGCGTAAAAATCTATGTCTGTACCAAAAACATGGAAAAAATCCAATGCCGGACCTAAAACCGAAAAGACATGTCAGCGTATGCTGTGCCATCGTTAAATTTAAATTAAAAAAAAATTGACTAACACGAACTTAGATGTAGCTCGTAGCGTAAACTAACCCACTTTTTGTTATACTCTTCATACTTTTTTTTTGTTCTTTTCTCATCTTCTCTTTACTTGCATGCCTGTAGTTTGCATGGTATGACAGTGTTTCTTTGAGTTAAGACTGTGTTTGCATGGTTTGTAAGCGTTCTTATTTTACTTCTTTTCATCTTTCACCCCTTTCCTATTCTCTTCAACTATTTTTCCAACTTGTCGGCAGTGGCCAGCGGATGATGATGGTGAGAATCTCTCTCTCTCTCTCTCTCTCTCTCTCTCTCTCTCTCTCTCTCTCTCTCTCTCTCTCAGTGAATGTTAACCCACGAATGATAGGTTTTGCTACTTACTTAACCCCTTATTCTCTTCTTTTAACTCCCTATTCTCTTCTTTTAACCCTCTACTCTCTTCTTTCTCTCGGGCTAACCTTAGAGTGGGTCTTAGGGTGTTTGTTAGCCTTAGCTTCTGTAGATCTGTAGATCCTAAAATTACTACATATACTCTTTTTCTCTCTCTCAAATTATAACAAGATTATCGTATGAAAGAAAAAATAAAAATAAAATGGGAAAAAAAACAAAATAATCTCAAAAGAGTTACTGCGTGTGTGCCCGAAAGAGATAATTAATGAATGAATATATGTATGACTTCACACATTTTAAGAATTTCAATTGCGCTAAAGCACAGCAACAAGAATTTTTATGTATAAAAATATACGAGTATGTTATAATTGGTGATATTTACTTTCATATACAATTATTCCATTTAATGCGCAATTGGCAATAACATACGAAAACATTGTTTTAAAATGCGTGGCAAATGAAATTCATCAAATTGGGCGTGGGCGTGAGCAAGAATGACTTTCTTTGTACGATATGAAAACGAGGAAAAATCTAGAAGAATGACCTGTCAAAATTGAATTCGTCATGATATTGCGAATTTACCTGCAGAATATGCAGTGCATTATTCACATCCGGCCGTGTAACTATGCAATCTTTGAAGGCTATTTGGATTTCTGTAAACCTTTACTTCTATCGTATATTGAAAATAATCTGAAATATCTAATAGTACTTCATATATAATTGTTCTGTGTAATATTTAACACGATAAGACGTACATACAGTATATACAGTACACGTGACTCCTTGCCCAACTTTATTTAGGAGTGGGGCTACAAATTACATGAAGTTCATTCAGAAAGTACTGTACGAGGACCATAAATAAACAGGCATTATGAATTTGCCAGCATTCTTTATATTTCTGTTTTGATTCAAACTTTCAGAAGTTATTCAATTCTTTGTAAATGACAATTTACAAGAAATGTCTAATTCCAGATGAACCTCCACAAAAGTAAATATATATTACAGTCAATGTCTAAAATCACAATTTGTAAATTAACTGAAATTTTAGGCAATGTGTCAAATTGTGATATACACAAAACCTAGCCTAACCTAACTTTACCTTACCTTACCTTACCTTTCTAGTAATGCTGCATATGCATGCCCACTGGTATTTCCCAATATGCTGCCTAAAAATGAATTATAATTTTATAATGTTATGTTTCAGACCAACAAAGACCCTAGGATCCACTCATGGCTGGTCTACCTAACTGTGTTCGCAATTGTGTATTGTGCATGTCATCCGTGGTGGCGGAGGGGACCTACAATTTTACGTGGGTTCCGAACCACAAAGCCTTAATTTTACTACCTTAAACTATACCCAATCTATCAACATATGCGTCTAATCGATTTTTAAACATGTTTATAGACGTGCTACTAATTACTTCTACCGACAAACTATTCCAGCTATTTAGTATTCTATGCGTAAAAAAGTTTTTCGCAACTGCTGTCTCGAACCTTCTACTTGTCAACTTACACCCGTTATTTCTAGTCCTATTATATTGAGATATTTCGAAAAAGCTATCTCTATCTACGTTATCGAACCCATTCATAATTTTGAAAACCTGGATTAGATCACCCCTTAGCCTTCTAGTCTCGAGTGTAGTCAATTTTAACTCCTTAAGCCTATCCTGGTACGACTTTGACCTCAGCGACGGAATCATCTTAGTTGCTCGTCTTTGAACTCTTTCGAGTTTGTCTATATCTTTTCGCATATGCAGATTCCAAAATTGGATCGCGTACTCCAAATGGGGTCTAACTAATGATTTATAAAGAGGAACTATAATATCGCGCGATTTGTACTCAAAATTTCGAGCTATAAAACCAACACTTTGTTCGCTTTATTGACCGCTGCTGTACTTTGTTTCGCTACTTTTAAATCACCAGTGACTATAACTCCTAAATCTTTTTCCTGCTCTACGCTTGTTAACTCCTTCCCTGACATGCTATACGCAAAATTACCGTTATGCGAACCTATATGTAAAATTTTGCACTTATCGACGTTAATTAGGTTAGGTTAGGTTTTGTGTGTATCACAATTTGACACATTGCCTAAAATTTCAGTTAATTTACAAATTGCCTGATTTTAGACATTGACTATAACATATATATATATATATATATATATATATATATATGTGTGTGTGTGTGTAGAAACGAACAATGAATAATTCTATATTCATGTCTTTATATTCATATAATACTTATATTTGATATATTTGTATATATTTCTTATATTCATTTTTACATATAGAGTCCAAATTTGCATAAAGCTGACACGAGTTTGGATATTTTTTTTAATTTATTTGATCATTTTTTTAGATTTAGCTTAATAATGTAATCTTGTTAAATTCTGCAATGTTCATTTTCTTTATACATTCTCTCTTCGTTGTAAAAGATGAAGTCATGTCTTGCTTAACACTTAATTTTAAATTTTAGGCATTTAATTTTTGCTCATATACATGTTTAATTGTAATTCATAATAAAATGCATATTTCGATTTCCACTTTTAGTTAACTCGGCAGATCATGATAACATCAGATCTGTCAATATGCAGTTTAAAATAAAAATATGGCTTCATCTTCAAATATCTTGCTTATCTGTCTAGATATTGCTACAGCTAAAATATTTACCTTATCTTCAAATATTTTGCAAAATAATTCAGCCTATTGATAATAAAAAACAAAACAGGTGAACATTAAATAATAATGATGTCACCAAAAATTCAGTATAAATAGTCAAACAATTTTTCAAATTATTATTCTGATTTGTCTGATCTAACTTAGAGGCTGAGCATTACCCGTAACATTTTAACAGTAAACTACAGTAAGAGAATATCTTTGTCTTCCCTTCGAGCATTGCTCTCATCAGAGAACTTATTCTTAAATAGAGAAAAATAATTTCCCGATACGTTACAAGAAGAATCGGGGAACCTTCAAAGAATTTAGTAAGCTCCACAGAATCCTCCGATCCACTGTAAGAAGAAACTTCTGCGATAACCTATACGGTACCAGATACTCCAGAGTAACAAATCCGTTGCTGCCACGGTGCCACCTAACCAGAACCCCCGTCAACTTCGAACCGCCCAAGGCCATAGATGGAGGGGGTTAACATATATACTTCGCTATACTGTACTTACTATGGAGGAACTCACTCGACACAGGACAAATTCCACTTCCTCTAAAGAACGCGAACATTGCCCCCTTATTTAACCCTTCCGCTACGGGGGTCATAAACTGGGTCAGTCCCCCGGTACGGGGGTTTTCACCAAAATTCGACCATCACCAAATTAAATGATTTTGGTCTCAAACTGTAGCTAAACTTTTATATTTTCATAATCTCGAATATTAATTAAATCGAAGCATTAGTATGGGCGTGAGGCGCGCGGGCGCACATGCACCCGTAAGGCATTTTTACGCTGTGGGACTGGTTGGTGGTGGTGGGGGAGGTAGATAGTGGTTGAACCAATGGTTATAGGTAGTGTTATCACCTGATTTCTCAATACTGTGAATGAAATGGGTCTCGGTAATGAGTGGCAGCAGTGTAAGATACAATTAGTCTTGATTTTGTTGATTTATAATACGTTTTATACAAGGATATAGATTTATAAAGTACATTATTACGCACAATCAGTGATATATACTGTTTGTTTTAGACGCCAATATTTCCCTACCCTTCAGAATCTTAGTGACTTTGCTACCACCTCGACGTTGTTTCTTGTCGATCGCTTACCACACGGAACATTGTATTCAGAAGTAAGTTTTATTTGTCATTTTTAAGATTTTATATTTGGCAAAAGTTTAGTATAAATTTACTTTGATAAACGGTTATTTGCAGTTATTAATTGTGATATTTTAGTGATAATGATAAAATATTAAGGTGACCCGCTTGACTTTTGATTTTTTATAAAGTGGCCCGCTGACAAAATAACTTGGCCGGCCCTGCCCTAGACCATCGAAAGGAAAGAAATAGAAATAAAAATAAATAAATAAAGAAAGAATTTGTGTGGGTATTTCCTTTTACGCTAATTAAGGAATAGCATGGCTATGGGTCCAAATTCTCACTTAATCTGCAATTTGTGTAATCTGGAAACAACGGAAAACGCTGCGATTCGATGCGACTTCTGTCAACGACTGCAAGACTTTATCTGCATGAATTGGGATGATAGAGAAATAACTCTTGTCTCGAATGCGAAACACGTCGTCGGCAAATTTGTATGTGGCGCATGTACGTACACAGACGGTAAATTTATTCGCGGTATTTAAAGAAATGGAGATAGCAGACTCGAATGTTGCAAAAAAGAATGAAATAATGGGGACACAATGGTCCAGAAATGTCCCAACGAAAAACCGGGTGGATGAGAGAGGACGAAATAACGAAAAACAGCATAATAACGAACAATTTAATAACGAATAAAATAACAATATAAATAGGCTGACCATACGTACCGTTTTGAACGGGACAGTACCGTTTTGTATGGGTTTTTGTATGGGTTCTGTCACTGAAGAATAATTGTAAGCTCAATATGTTTATGTACTTACTTTTTCATGAATACAGAATATTACATAACCCCCGTCCCTTTTTTGCCATCCCAATGTCCCGTTTTTGTCTCAAGGAAATATGGTCAGCCTAAATATAAACAATACAATACGGAAGGAAGACATATATGAAAGAAAAGAAATAAGTAAAAGTAGCGAGGTAGTCAAACTGTCCAATGAGCGAAATGATAAAAAGATAATAACTAAAAACGTAGAAAATAAACAGCCAAAGAAAAATAATAATAATACCAAAATTAAGAACTTTGAAAATAATAAAAAGCAAGAAGTAGAAGCGTAGAAAATATTGTATGTAAATACTACGCGAAAGGGAACTGCAGATATCAGGATGGGCAATGCATATATGCACATCCCACATTATGCAACACGCATTACACAAGTGGATCCTGCAACTTTGATAAGAAATGCAAGTTCCACCATCTTACGGTCTGCAACACCTATGCAAGATACGGGAGTTGCAAATATGGAAAAAAATGCCATTACCACCACCCTCAAAGGAACGCAACGGGTGAACAGAAAAAACGAACATCAAAGAAGAGTGCCAATTTTTCAGACGCAGCCAACACAATTCAGCTGCTAAATACTATCCAGCAATTACAAAATCAGCTGACAAATATAGGAATCCGAGAACTGGATAGAAGACACGCACAAAGACACTTCATGCGTTACCAGGACAACAGGTACCGACAAAGATAAAAAAAAAAAAGAGGTAAATTCTCGGAGGACCATAAGCCAACGAAACCGGCACCCCCATTGGAAAACGAATCGAAACCACCTGTATGCGGAAACGATAGAGAAAAATAAAAATAATCCTAGCCAACATTCAGGGTCTTAAATCATTCCGCAGACAAAGTTTTATACCTGAAAGGACTCGTTCAAGAAGCCGGAGCAGACTTTGCATGCCTCACGGAAACTCATCTAAAGGACTGCAGGCGAACTGTGAAAATTGTGAGTCCCGTATTGACAAAAAAGAAATACAAATTGACAACTATAACATCCTCCGAGCTGACAGAACAGTGAGACGTAAAGGAGAATGTACTATTTACACACGCGAAAGGCATATGGCAGAAATGACCATAAGTACCTCAAACAGCTACGTAGAATGTATATCAACAAAAGTTGAAAAATTAAATATGGTACTAATTGTAATGCACAGACCCCCAAACACGCCAACAATCTCAAAATTTTCAGATTCCATTACAGAGGTAAAAAACTGGGTAAAAGATCTACACTTTCCAACCCCAAATATTTTTCTCTGTGGTAATTTTAATTTCCCATTCATGAAATATAAAAGGATGGGAAAAAATATATGTATACACCAAGACAAGGGGGGCACACGAGAAGACCAGGAGCAGGTACAAATGCTACTAGCTCTAGCTGATGAATTTATGTTAACGCAAGAAATAACAGAAAACACAAGAAAAACAACTGCCTAGATTTGGTATTCACAAACAACAGCAACCTAATTGATAATGTAGAAATATCCCCAACTATGATATCGGACCACAACTTCATTGAAATAACAACTAATATAAAGGCAACAGGAAAGAAAAGAACACGCACAACAGAAAGAAGCAAATTCGAAATTTTTAATTTTCACTCCAAAGCTATAAACTGGGAAGATGTTATATCCAGCTTGGAAGTAATAGATTGGAAAACCATTTTCGAGGCCAAGACAACGGAGTAAATGCTAATGACTTTAGAGGAGAAGACGTTAGAAATTGTGGAAAACCATGTCCCAAAAATACAACAAAGAGGAAGGAGAAGCAGGTTCGACAGACAAAAGAGGGCATTGTTCCGAAAGAGAAAAAGAGTGACTGCAAAATTAAGTAACTGTAAAGATAACATCAGAAAAATATTAAATGATAAACTGCAAAGTATCGATGACGTCATACAGGAACTAATCGAGAAGCATACAGAAAAAGAAGACGACGCTATAGAAGCGATAAAGGCTAACTCAAAGTACTTCTATAATTTCGCAAAAAGAAAGTCGAAAACCCATGCGACTATCGGACCTTTAAAAAACGAGAACAGTGCTTTATCTGGCTATGTGAGGTGGAGAGCCCAAGAAACCAACTCACTACTTCACCAAGCCATCTCGAAAGAAGGGGCGACAAGCTTGACCTTCCCGAAATGAGGAATCATCTCGCGGAACCTTTGTAAGGTTGTAAGGTAAGGTAAGGTGTGTAATCTGTAATATATATATATATATATATTATATATATATATATATATATATAATGAGGCGGGATGCTGCAGAGGGGTCGACCGCAGGTCGATCCTGAACCGTCGTTCAAACTCAACAAAAGTAAGTAATATATATATGGGCTACGTCGTGGCCAATGTCGTAACACCGCTTCCCGTAGATCAGCGAAGTTAAGCGACACTGGGTCTGGGTAATAGTTGGATGGGAGACCGTCCTTAGTCCCCTGCGTCATATGACCTTAGATGCTGTGAAGGAGGTTGAACAACCCTAATTAATAGGTATATATATATATATATATAAGAAAACAATCTCGAAGCCTTTGTGCTAAAGCGAATATGACTATAAGGAACTTTCGGTTCTGTACAAGTGAAGTTAAAGACACTCTCTTACTTTCTGTAGTAATATATACAGACAACAACTCTGGGGGAATTATAAAAAAAGGTTCTGTCAGAACCCTAAATTTGCTTTAGAACAGGTCTTCTAGACTCTTACATGAATTACCCCCGAGATGCTCAGCTTCGCAAATTTTGCTACCCGCAATGTCCCGAGCTTCCCGGAGGTAACAAGACGTGCTCAATACAGTCTAATGCAAAGAATTAAAAAATCAACTAACCCGATTATCCAAGCTATCCATGAGTCCTGCCGTTTATCCTCTAAGCTATGGAATTCTTGGTACGAAAATGTCTGTCTGTAGCTCCACTTAACTTTGACATTACTGTATCATTTCCAATCAATTGTATATATTTTTATCCTTAGTATGTGAACTGTCATTGTATTAATAATATTTGTCATATGGACTATAGTCTGCCAATAAACCTTTTCATTTTCATTTCATTTTCATATATATATATATATATCATATTTGGATGGGAGACCGTCCTCCGCGTCCAGACTATGTAACGACCCGTGTTTCCGATTCCACGTAAAGCTGTAGGCCCCCTTCCATCATCTGACTTTTGATGTCGCGAAGGAGATTAAACAACCCCGTTATTGTATTTATAACTTTAATAAAACTTATTCGTATCAACTTCCAGTAGCCTAGAATTGCTAACCTGATACTTATTGACTTTGTACGCCACCTTAGCTACAAGAAATTTAGAAAGTGCGCTATATGGCCATACGTACACAAATTTCAGCTTTAAACCTATTTTGAGTATATATTGTACAAAAGTGCGCGGTCGTATAGAAAGCGAAAGACACGTATTCTGAGAGGGTGTGAACGGTTCTCCATAACTTCTAAATGGGAAAGGCAAAAGCAAAGCAAAAAGGACTACTTTGTCTCCGCAATCTACAACAATACGGTTGAAAACGATTTACAACGTATAATTAGGATTATGTTCTCTCTCGTTAAGTTTCGGCAAAAGCTATTCCTACCTAATATAATACTTCTTAACAAAAATCTTGTAACAACCTTCGAGTCCTACCCCAAAAGGAAAAGTAATGCAAAATTGATAACCCATTAAATTTCAAAATTCGTTCACAGTAACAGTAAAATAACTTACATTTAAAGTATAACATTTCATATAAGTAATGAAATTACAAGTACAATGCGATTAAAAGTGTAAAACACATTACATTTAAATCAGTCGCAAAACAATTTTTTATTTTGAATTCTGTTGATATATATATATATATATATATATATATATATATATACTGGCTGTTGTTGTCGTGAAATGCTTACTGCAGGGTTCTTTGCTCTGGTAGAGTCATTAATAAAATATATCAGGCCTGTAGCCAGCTTTTCCCAATGCGGGGTTCGATCGAGTTCCTCGAGCCCTCCCCTAGCTACGGGCTTGGATATATATATATATATATATATATATATATATATATATATATATATATGGGATAAATTTCACAATTAAACGCGTGAAATGAATGACTGCTGCAAACACAAGGAAAAAGAAAAAAAAACGATTGGAATCGTTTTTTCTTTTTCCTTGTGGATTGCAGCATATATATATATACACACACATATATATATATATATATATATGATACATAGAAAAATCTAGATTGTCTTTGTGCATATCACATTTTGCGGTCATACTATCCCGGATTTTTCCCAAGATTCCTGTTTTGTGTATTTTGCTGCCACACTATTCGATTACTGTATTCGGCTTGACTTCTCGCGTAGGAGTGTGGAAAAATTGTATTTAGTTATTGAATTTCTGCTTGGTTGGCTGATAAATGGGTACCCTAGGTACCCTAATGCTTAAGAAGCTGGTTGAGAGTCCGGGCGAAGACATTTCAGCCGCTGCAGCGATTCCATGTTAAACTGTAGGTCCATGGCAGAGTGAAAAGGTTTGACCTTTGTCAAAATGAACAATTCGGCGAGAAAGAGTTAATTATTACTACTAGTGTATTCGAGAGAATTTTATAATAAAGAAATTATAAATATTTTTGTGTTCACTCCTTCCTATGTTATTAAACAGTACAACGTCAATTGTGCGTACTCGTTGTATACTGTAGTATAATGTTTTTGCTCGTGTATATATATATTTGTAACGTTAGTTGCAAAGGGGGGAGGGGGGTGCAATGAAGGGGGAAGGGGGTATGCAATGAAGGGACTTCTCGCGTAGGAGTGTGGTAAAATTGTATTTAGTTATTGAATTTCTGATTGGTTGGCTGATAAATGGGTAACCTAGGTATCCTACTGGGTTAGCCGGCGGTTGCTGTTGAAAGATCGAACCTATGACATTTCTCCCCGCCCGGATTAATGTATTCGGTTTCCACGTTAAACTGTGGGTCTAAGGCGGAGTGAAAAGCTTGACCATTGATTGTTAGAATGAGCAATTCGGTGAAAAGGAGTTAGCTAATATATATATAGTGTGTATTGTGTGTGTCGTTCTCTCTCTCTCTCTCTCTCTTGCCTTTAGTATAAATTCATGTTTTTAGTTTGATTAGTAATAATAATGAACAATTTAACATTTAGAGTCAAGCGAAGGATTTGCCGAGAGAAAGGCTGGAAGTGGGTCAAAAGGAACTTTTGCGGTTAAGCTCGCGGTCGGGGCTGAGATGTTTTCTACATTCTTTCTTCCAGAAACCTCCTCGGTCTCTCCTTTCTTGGCAGACTTTAGTTCAATGAAGTTAGTTAAAATAAATATTGTATTATATTGTTAATATTGGTTTTAATAATTGATTCTCTTTAAGGAGAAAGTTCGTTTGCTTTTAAAAACATTATTTGACAACTGTAGAAGATAAAGAGTGTGTATTTCAAATTTATTTATTTTGGTTTTAATGTATTTCTTTTAATGTTTATTATTTAATATAATTGCGCGCGCGCGTGTGTGTGTGTGTGTGTGTGTGTATAGATTTGAGAATATGTTAATGGAACGATTTCTTTTGCTAAGCCCATTGTCTAGTGAATTCTTATATTGTTAATAATGGTGATTAATTCTCTTAAAGGAGAAAGTCCGTTTATATATATATATACGGGGCTCCAATAAACCTTAGCCCCCCCCACCCATGGCCTAAACCATTAGAGGTACAGTAAAACTAAACATACCTTCCAAGACAGCCTGAATTCGCTTTGGGTAGCTTGCCAAAAGTGACGTGAATAGATCTTGATCGTTACGCAAATTTTCTAAAACAGTTTCAATGTGTTTCGTCATTGTATCCTTCGAAAATCGATTTGCTACAGGTTCTTGAAACAAGAGACATTCAACCTCGTCCTTTATAACTGACCCAATGTGTTCACAGACGTTCAGGTCAGGAGAATTTCCTGGCCATTCTTTATTTCCAAAGAAATCGATCTCATGGCTCCGAAACAACTGTTGAGTGGCTAATGCCTTTAAAGCAGGGGGCCTTATCGCGCAGAAGTGTGACCTGATCGACATCCATAACATTGTTTGGGTTTCTTAGAATAGGAATGACATGCTGGGATAGAATAATATCACGAAAATACTGTCCATCCCAACTCTGACCATTTGGCTTCAGCACCCACATGAGCTTCTTTGCAGTGAACAAAACAAACACACCAACACAGTCTGGACTTTTTAATAATTCGCGATAATGTTCATTGTCATCGATTTCATCTGGTGTTGTGGCCCACACTCGATCATTTTGTAGTTAGGCCGACGTGTTACGTACACAAAAAATTCATCGGAGACAGCTAAATGCATGAAATCATCCACATCCCAATCTTCAAGATATGGGCAAACCAATTCTGTCATCGATGTTAAGTTAAGGTTTTCTTGGCTTTGGAAGTTCATGCCAAGGCTTTAAACCTTGCCTATGATGGTACAGTCGAATGATCTCACCACTAACGATCTTTCCTCTCAACACTTCGATCTCTCTAGAAAGTTTAGCACAGCTGTTTTTCCGCTTACGCGTACCACTTTCAATGATGTCCTTTGTTTCCTGAGAGAGTGGCAAATTTGGGCGCCCAGATTTGGTTGTATCCATTTCACATTCATCCAAAGTTTTATTCCAATTTCTTTTGACGAAGTCGTCACTTCTTCGCAACTTTCTGGCAACCCATGAACGTGTTATAAAGTTGGCTCCAGCATCACAAGCTTCCCGAAATGTTATTGCTCGTATGCGATCTATCACACGTTGCCTCTCCGAATCACCATTTAATTGAGAAGCCATTATATTATCACTTTATCAGCTAGAGTAATTTCAATACCTGCAATAAATAAAGAATTTTATATATTTTTATAATCACTAAAAACTATTTCGATATAAGTAAACATGTAAGCTGCCAATGGGGAGCTAAGGTTTTTTGGAACCCCTTATATATATATATATATATATATATATATATATATATATAAGCACACCGGACAAAAAATTAGTCACCCTCTCAGAATGTACCTAATAACGTGTGACGGCGCCTCTGGCCTTGATAACCGCACGAATCCGGCGAGGCAGAGACTCTACGAGGTTGTGCATGTACTGAACACCGATTTGCTGCCACTCGTTCATCAGCCGGTCCCGAAGTTCCGCCAGAGTCCGTGGGTGTCTATTCCTGCGCTTCACTTTCTGTTTCCAGCCTGAACAACACCTTCGACGCATTCAGGATTAAAGGCTTCATTGGACCTGCGATGTACTCGTCGCCTCCCATCATTGGAGAACAAACAAAAACGGGACTCATCGGACCAAATTACACGTTTCCAATCTGCCGCAGTCCAGTTTTTGTGCCTCTGAGCCCATTTATAACGTGCCAATTTGTGACTTGCTGTTAACAGCGGCCTCTTCCGTGGTACCCTGCTCCAGATGTCCCTCGCATGCAGTTCTCGTCGCAATGTCCGTTCGGAAATTGGTCGCTGGAGAACCTCATTGGTTTCTTGGAGCAATTGTTCTCTGGTTTGAAAACGATTTGCAGTTACTAGACGAGAAACATGGCGGCGGCCCCTATTGTCGAGAATTGTTTTCCGGCCACAGTTACGCCGTCGATTGTCAGTTGATTGCGAACTACACCACTCTTTGTAAACTCGCTGGACAGTACGCGTTGACACACCAACAAATTGGGCTACTTCAGACATTTTGTGTCCGTAGGCTCTGCCAAACACGATGGCTCCTTTTTGCCACTGAGTAACGTCTGCCTCACGACCCATTTTGCAGACTATATCCAACACACACTTTGTTCTTCACCACCTCACGAAACAGATCTGATCCTGTGTGCTACGTCACCGCTACTTGTCACTTACCAATGCTACATCAGCGCCCTCTGTGTGACCTTGAACTTCCTACTATCGGTGCTATTAGGGTGACTAATTTTTTGTCCGGTGTGCTTATATATATATATATAATATATATATATATATATTATATAATATATAATATATATATATATATATTTCACTAAGGTTTTAGTGAAGGAAAATTGAATATTACTCCTAGAGAATATGTTAACGGAATGATTTCATTTTTACTTTTCTGATTTTGTGCAATAGAAAGGATATCCAAAAGAAAATAGACAGTATTTCTTTTAATGAATAACTATGAGGTGAAAATTGTTCAAATACAAATGTGTGTGTGTGTGTGTGTGTGGTGTGTGTGTGTGTGTGTGTGTATTTCGCCTGAACTATTATTTTGATGGTTATACGTTTCGCATTTCTTATATTATTTTTTATTTTGCGCAGTAGAAGACAAATTCTATTTATTTTCAATATATTTACAATAATTAATAAACAGATTGATGTAATGGCGCTTTATTTAATTGACTTTAAATGTATTTCTTTTAATATTTTTTAAATTCTCTTTAAGGAGAAAGTTCACTTGCTTTGGCAACGAATTAAAATAAATGGTAGTGTTTAGCAACTCACCCTAATAATAATGTATACCCGCACAATTAAAATAAAAAATGGTATCTGGCAACTCAACCCTCCTCTATATAAAAGCCGCTTCGCTTCGGAGGGGTAAGATGGATGTGAACTTCGGCCGAATAAAGATCTCTCTCTCCTTCCTTCTTAGGTTAAATTTCCCTTTGGGGGAGTAAGGACATCCCACCTTCTCCCCCAAAGCCCTCCTCCGTCTCTCCTTTCTCTCCCTCTCTTAGGTTAAGGCAACCCCTTTTGGGGGAGGTCACCCTCCCTTTTCCCCCCTTCAGGGCATACCCCCTCCTCCCTTCATTGCATACCCCCAACCCCTTTTGCGACATTGCTCATTATCTCTTGCAACATTCTTGCACTCGTCCATTTTGCGGCTATACTACTTTCCCCGTCAAAAATTGTCATGTGCAGCATTGCGTCAAATTTTCAATTTCCAATCCAGAATCCACGTCTTGTGCATAGGTTTAAACTAGGTTAAAAAGATTGCGCAATAATGTCGATATTTGTGAACACTGATTTTTTGTGAAGTAGCTGCTATACTGTAGTTTCCTAAATTTACCGCTTTATTCTGTTCGCGTCTTAACATTCAAAGATTTTAAAATTTCTTTTCAGATAATCTTTATTGATTTCTTTACCTATGAAGCGCTGGACAGCCACAGAATTTTTCGACCATCTTGTCTCGATAAACATGACAACCTGAAGGAATTCATGGCCGGATTTGAATCCCTTGAACCTATTAAGAATTATATGAGCTCGAGTAGATTCATTAAAGCGCCACTTAATGGGACGATGGCTTATTTTGGCAATTAATTTCGCACTAGATTTGTGCCCTTTAGAAGACTTGTAATTAAATTTTTTACCATTTTGTTAATTGCATTCATTTAGTCCAGTGGTTCCCAACTTTTTTCACTCCATTCCCCCCTTGGGGGTTAAATTTTCAAGAAAATCTGAGAAATCTGAAATAAAATAAGGTTTTATTATTTATTCCGACTTGGTAGGCTGTACGTAATGTCTACATAACCATTACCACCGGATAATTCCTGTGGTAATGCAGTGGCTATGCTTATGTTATACTTCTAGATTGCTGTGCTCTTTGTCTTCATAAGGGAAAAAGCTATAAATATTTAACATATTCCCTGCATCATTATTATTTTTATGGATTATGGGGAAAAAATGAAGGGGTCCACGGGGATTCTTAAGGTTCCCCAAGGGAGGAATGGAGTGAAAAAGGTTGGGAACCACTGCTCTAGTGCATTATTTAAAGAGCTAAAACTACTAAAGCTCAATGATGTATTCAAACCGACACATTTTATTTTTATTTAAGATGCACGAACAAAATCATTAACTTACAATGGATATTTTGTAACTCATCAAGAAATCCACTCTTATCAGACCAGAAATAGATCAAAGCATATTATACCTCAATTGTCTTCATCTCAAACACTACCATTTTCATTGGATTGAAACTATGGAATGATTTACATGCTGATATAAAAAATATTGTGAATGTAAATTCGTTTAAAACTAAGTTGAAATCCCGATTAATAATGGCATACTAATAAAAATCTAGGATTAATGTACATTACTATTGTTTGTTAATTTCTCGTGTGTAATCTAGTATTAAAGACATTTCTTGGGTGCTACTATAGCGTGCGGTCTTACAACGTATTTACAAATTCAATTACATTAAAACAAAAGATTTAGAGAACAAATAAAACAAACAATTCATTTTATGGGATATAATGCCCGGTTAGGTCAACTGTATGCCCTTGACGACTGGTTAGGTTAAATTGTGATATTTTCGTTAAAATTATCACAATTTAACCTAGCCACTTGTCAGGGGCATACAGTTGACCTAACCGGGCATTATAGCCCATAGAATGAATAGTTTTATTTGTCCTTTAAATTTTTTGTTTTAATGTAATTGAACAATTTGTTTTCATGATCCTCCCGTTTATAGTCCGCCTTGACCTCACATTCGTCCCCAAAGATAGTCATGCAAACTAAAAATATCTTTGTAGACAGCACGCTATAGTAGCACCCATTTCTTGTGCTTGTTCAGTTCTCATTTCTCGTGTATAATATTGATTTCTTTGCATGGTATTGGTATAATACCTTAAATAATGACCTTAAATAATAAATAATTACCTTGCATTATTAGTAATAACTTTTATTTTTAATAAGAGCCCAGTAAAGCCTAAAAGCTTAAGGGCCAGATCAAGTAAAATAAATAATTATGAAGCTGGACTATTTATGTTATCGTAATTTGTAAAACCAATAATATTTATTTTATTAATAAAGATTTTTCAATTCAATATACAGTAGTTTACTGCTCACAAATGCTTCAACGAAGAATTGAGAAGGACCTCGAGAAAGCCCAACTCTTGAAGACGTAAGATGGTGAACTTTCAATGCAGAAGTTGCTGTTAAAAAAAACATGCAACGCAATATAGCAGTGGTGCCCAACGTCTTATATCTCACGGCATCCCAGGGACGAGGTTGTTAAACAAGCCATCATGTACTTCAGTAAAGATGAAAGAAAAATTACGCAGTCAGCGGCTGTACGTAAATATCTTCCCCCTTCCCGAGTTAACTCGGTGCATTTTTCATTATATATATATATATATATAATACGAAGCGATTGCGGATTTATGTTCATAGGAATTTTTTGGTTCACTTTCACGTCCTAAATATGTATACTAATTTATGAAATGTAATTTGATAACACCCTGTACATATAACGGGTGTGCCATAAAAAAGGGGTACATTTTAAAAAGGCTATAAAATCAACATTTATCATTTAATTTTAATAAAACTTCTAAACAATAAAATATATGAATTTATCTATATGCAAACAAGTTTTCAGACTAAAATATCAAATAATTCAGATTCTATCAACATTTAACTTAACATTCTACTTAACATGCAAAGATTATTAAACCTTTTTAATATTTTTTTTATAAAAATAATTTTTAACGTAAAATTTACCCGAAATTATTAAAAAAATTGTTCGAAATGCTTTCCTTCCATTTCAATAACTTTTTTTTATTCTTGGCCGTAATTCATCTATGGCTCGATTTACTTGTTCCTGTGGAAGCTCTTCCCATTTTTGAATGATGATCTCGCGTAAATGAGCGACATCTTTTATCCTAGTCCTGAAGACTCGCTCTGTTAAGTTCTCCCATATTCGTAATCAACGGGGTTTAGATCTGGGCTGTTAGGAGGCCAATTACTAGGTTCTAAAAGTTCAGGTACACTATTTTGCAGGTATCAATCGTTGATTTAGCAGTGTGGGATGTTGCCCCATCTTGTTGGAAAAGGAAGTAGCCATTATTAGCCAGTTTTCTCATTTCAGGAAGCATTTTCTGTAGCAGGGAATTAATATAATATTGGGCATTAATTTTCACCCCAGGCTCATTAAAAAAAAAATTGAAGTTTTCCTAACTTGGACACTCCAACTGAAACCATGACCCGAGCAGAAAAAGGGCTCTTTGTAGCATAAAGTCTTTAATCTGGTAATTGATTTTTATGCTGAACATCTGAATAGACTCGATCATTCTGAGAGTTTCTGAAAGGCTCTACAGTAAAACGTTTTTCATCAGTAAAAGATGTCTTCGCCAGTTTATCTTGAGTTATGAGACGCAAAATGAGCTTTGATATTGTAAATCTTTTCTGGCAGTTTATTTCAGAAAATTTTTGCCCATGCACACGTTTGAACGGCTTCAATTCAAGATCCTCTTTAATTATCCTCCTTACGCTCGTTTTTGATATTCCAAGCTCTCTTGAAATTTGATTTGGTGTCATATGGGTACCACGTTTATCCTCTTGACTAAGGACACGTTCCTCTACATTTTGAATATTTTCAGCCACTCGAACTGATTTTGGTCGCCCACTACCTTCCTTCCTTCCTTTCAATTGTTCCAGTTTCATCAATTTTTTCCAGCAAATGTGCTAAACCTCCTTTAGACCATCCTTTATGATGAAATTCGGCAAGTAACTTTCTTACACCATAACCTTTATCAAGCCTATAATGCTTAATGATGATTTTGTCTTCATAAGATAATGGCATATTTACTAATTTTATGATTTAAATTAATTCTGGAAAAAAAAAGAAATTGATCATTAAAAAGTACAATATTGTTCAAACAAAGTCGGCTGTCATTCTTAGCATTTTTATAAATTAAGACGTCACAGCTTCATTTTTTGAAATTATATTCTAAAATTTGGTCAACTTATTAATAAACGCATATGCTTTATTGTGTATAAATTTCATTTGAATTAATTGAGAAATGTTGATTTTATAGCCTTTTTAAAATGTACCCTTTTTTTATGGCACACCCGTTATAATATCGCCTCGGTGGTGTAGTGGTTAGCAACGCTGACAATGAATCCATCGGCTGGAAGATAAATGGGTACTCTGGTAGGTTAAGACGTTGGGCTGCTGATCAGGAGGTTGTGAAATGGAGTCCGGGCAAGGACTTGGTAATTTCTGACCATCCGTGGTGGGTCGTGGTTCAGATTCCACGTTAAACTGTAGATCTAAGGTGGAGCAACGAGCTTGACCTTCGTCAGAATGAACAATTAGGGCGGAAACAAAACCAAGGTTAACCAAGGTCAGTACAAATGCAGCCTGTATACGAAAGGTTTGCAATTGCAGATGCGTGTGGTAAATTTGTGGTGCTTTGACGAAGAAAAACAAATTTGAGGTGTAATTTTAGCTTCATTAGCCTTAGGTGATTTCATCTTTACTCTAAAAAAAAAAAATATATATATATATATATACACACCTTTGGTTAGCTTCCGCCCGAATTGTTCATTCTGACGAAGGTCAAGCTTTTCACTCCACCTTAGACCTACAGTTTAACGTGGAATCTGAGCCAGCGTCTTCACCACTAGGCCCATTTATCGGTGCTACTGTAGTATGCGGTCTACCTACGACTGGTTAGGTTTAATCATGATATTTTCGTTAAAACTAACGAAAATATCATGACTAAACCTAACCAATCGTCAAGGGCGATTAACATTGGGATGTAAACAAGCAATTAGTAAACAAGATAAGAAGCTATAATTAAAACGTAGACCGCCGAATCGTAGGTAGACCGCATACTACAATAGCACCCATTTATCTACCAACCACTTTCTTTATTGATTGTGTGAAAGGATGAACAGCTGGGTTTTGCTGCGCGCCGGCTGCCGTCGGGTCTCGAACCCGGGGCCGATGGATTCGTAGTCAGCGACGCTAACCACTACACCACCGAGGCGTGTGTATATAATATATATATATATATATATATATATATATACCACTACACCACCGAGGCGTGTATATATATATATATATATATACCACTACACCACCGAGGCGTGTATATATATATATATATATACCACTACACCACCGAGGCGTGTGTGTATATATATATATATATAAAATTGCCTCTCAAAAGTTTGAGCACGTTTGCAGGTTCCTCACATATATTTAGAATACCTAATTATTTAAGTATAATTTTTTTTGGCCTTCCCAGAATAAATATAAAAATGTCCCTTATAAAAGCATCTAATTACCTGGTGCCTCACTGACGAAAGTTGACGAGATTGTTCTTATTTCATGAGGTATCCTCCGAGATTATGACTGCAGATATAATTTAAATAAAAATAAACTTAACGATAAACTCTCTAATCATCTAATGCGATATTTCTGAGTACAGACAACCATGGCAGCAAACCTTTCCGATACACTCTTCCACATTACCAACAATCGCCTATAAGCTACACATAATTATATCTTAGTTTCAAAATATTGGTTCAAACTTAACCCCAAATTAGGAATAGCTCTATTAACCCTTTATCGCACAGTGTTACTTTACTGATTTTGTTCTGGCTAATGCCAAACGATTTTATTCAGTCTCAGAAAGA
The DNA here is from genome assembly GCA_023014485.1 of Bathynomus jamesi. Classification (NCBI taxonomy): domain Eukaryota; kingdom Metazoa; phylum Arthropoda; class Malacostraca; order Isopoda; family Cirolanidae; genus Bathynomus; species Bathynomus jamesi. The sequence continues at coordinate 396,022 of JAJOZX010000150.1, forward strand.
CCTCTGTGCAGTAAAGGGTGAAGGGGCTTAATCCTTTAGTGCACAGAGGTCTTTCCGAGACTGAATAAAATTGTCTGGCGTTAGCCAGAACAAAATCAGTAAAGTCACACTGTCCGATAAAGTGTTAAAGCTGTTATTTTAGCTTAGGCCTTTTAACATGGCCTACAGCCTCTACATTTAAATAAGGTTTAGGGCCTAAACTGTTTCATACAATTAAAAAAATATATATGGCACTAGCCTAGGCTAATAAAATTAAATAAAAGTTACAATTTTAATGTCACGACTAAGTAGGGTTATCAGGTGTACCGTATTTACCGGATGTAATCTGCTTCAGAGACGCTACATTGTTACAAGAATAACTATCAGGTCATGGATTAATTAAGTAAGTAATGCAATTTAGTCTTTAAAACCAGAATTAGATATATTAACTATTTATTTAGTTCTGTTAGGTGATTAAATTTTTAATATCAAGTTATATATAATAGTGTGACAAATTTATTGGAACAGGGTGAAGTAGGAGTAGGGTGTCCAATACGTCCCGATTTTCCGGGACATTTTTGTTTCCTTTTACATATTTTAAGAGTTATTAATTATATACTATGCGAATGTGAAACTATAAGGCGTGTATTATTATACAGGGTGTCCCATAAGTCCGGCATCATAGGAGAAATTCATATTTTTCTATTTCTACAAACCATAATTCATATTTTTCTTTTTCTACAGGCCATAATGTCTGTGAGCAAGGAAGAACGAAACTAGATAATTCTACTCATAGGAAATCGGAGTTAAAGAAATTTTGCAACAAGTCTGCTAACACAACTCTGTGTTATTGGCTCGCGGTCTGGATGCAGTCTGTTAAATTCAGCAGCGGCCTACACCCTGTATTTAGTATTCATTTACTGTATTAAAAAGTGTTTTCAAAATAAGCTTATAGGCTATAGGGCATAGATCCGCCCCTGTCCCGGTTTTTCCAAGCACAAATTTGGACACCTTAAGTATAGGAGGGGCACGTCAATATGTAAAGGGTACGCAGCCAAATATGTTTTGAGAAACACTGGCCTATAGGGTTTATACGGTGCTCTCTGCACGTCTTATCCAGCAAACAACACCCGATTTTTCATAACTCTTTACAAGCAGATATATAATAAAAACACTTTCCTGTTAAAATACTAATACACGCAACATTGTTAATAGAAACAATTTCGGAGCTATTGAAGAATAGGGACCCCAGCCTTTTTTAGTTAGGCTTATGAGGCTAACTAACGAAAATATCACGACCTAACCTAATCAATCGTTAGGTTAACTGTACGCCCTTGACGATTGGTTAGGTTAGGTCATGATATTTTCGTTAGTTAGCCTTATAAAGCTAACTAAAGAAGGCTGGGGTCCCTATTCTTCAATAGCTCCACAATTTCAACCTTAGCCAGGGCCTTTTTTCGCTCGATCCTGTTATTTGAATTCTTTTAGATCAGATTTAGATAAGAAGGGCAAGGCGCTGAAACTCTGATAGCTTTTCCGGAGCAAGTGTAGTTTACGTCCCCCCCTGACGTAAAAGGGGACACAAACTACACTAGGTCAAAGTTTGGGAACGTAAACTACACTAGGATTTTTAGGAGACATTTTTTAAATGAATCCATCAAATAAAACGTTAAAGCTAACAAAAATAATACGACTTTATAAATTGACGATTGGTTAAGTCGTAATATTTTCGTTAGTTTTAACGTTTTATTTGATTAGGTATACGTGGACAAAGTAGGGGAACGCAAACTACACTAGGATAATGTAGGCCCGTAGGGGAACGCAAACTACACTAGGATAATGTAGGCCCGTAGGGGAACGCAAACTACACTAGGATAATGTAGGCCCGTAGGGGAACGCAAACTACACTAGGATAATGTAGGCCCGTAGGGGAACGCAAACTACACTAGGATAATGTAGGCCCGTAGGGGAACGCAAACTACACTAGGATAATGTAGGCCCGTAGGGGAACGCAAAACTACACTAGGATAATGTAGGCCCGTAGGGGAACGCAAACTACACTAGGATAATGTAGGCCCGTAGGGGAACGCAAACTACACTAGGATAATGTAGGCCCGTAGGGGAACGCAAACTACACTAGGATAATGTAGGCCCGTAGGGGAACGCAAACTACACTAGGATAATGTAGGCCCGTAGGGGAACGCAAACTACACTAGGATAATGTAGGCCCGTAGGGGAACGCAAACTACACTAGGATAATGTAGGCCCGTAGGGGAACGCAAACTACACTAGGATAATGTAGGCCCGTAGGGGAACGCAAACTACACTAGGATAATGTAGGCCCGTAGGGGAACGCAAACTACACTAGGATAATGTAGGCCCGTAGGGGAACGCAAACTACACTAGGATAATGTAGGCCCGTAGGGGAACGCAAACTACACTAAGATAATGTAGGCCCGTAGGGGAACGCAAACTACACTAGGCACCACAAGGGTACGTGTGTAGGGGGACTACACTTGCTCCGCTTTTCTACTTGGATTGTATGCTACTCCTCCAATATTCTCTCCACCAATCATATAATTTTTGTTTTTCTTTAGGAACTGTACATATACAGTCTCGATCTTGTTATTAATTTCGGTGTTCCTGAGTATGTCATTAGAGTGACTAGAGTACTAGACCATGGGTCGGGGAACTTTTTTGGGTATTACCCAAAAATCTATTTGAGTAAAATGAAATTACCCCCAGACTTCAAAGTAAATAAAAACAAGCCAATTGCTCTTAAAATTGTTGCATATGGTGTCTCTCATACCGCACGCATTACCCCCAAAATTTTTAAATGTACCCCATTTGGGGTAATTTACCCCTGTTCGCCGACCACTGGACTAGACGAAAGCGTTTGAGCACTATTTCGTGTTTTAATTTTCTTTTGTGGTTATTTTCATTATATATATATATATATATATATATATATATATATTGAGTGTTGGTGTGATTTTTGCAAGTGTGTGTCGGCAAACAATGATAATAATAATAAGTTGAACAAATATTTCATTCCCAACTTTTCTGTTTTCAAATACAATTTGGAATACTAAATAAACGTTTCCTGGATTTGATATTGAATTATTTATGGGCATTATGCCTTCATTTGTTTCTCTGCTACTTTTCTTCTTTCAGCAATTTGTACTCTTTGAACTATCTGACACGCAAACAATTCTATCTTTGTCTTCTCTCGCTAATTAGGACGACCTTGAAAACTTTAGGATCCGGTTTGAATGCCTGGAACCCATTACAAAGTAGGGTATATGAACTCGAGAGATATTGCGTAGATTTTGTGTGTAAAAGTGATGTTTAATCGAGAGGGAGCTAACGAAATCGATAGACCTAACATCAAAGTTAAGCATCTTTTTTGTATTAATTTATGATATTCAAATGTAGGTTACGCATATGTTTGCCACGTATTCCGTATTGCGTGGGATGTCCCGTATTATGCTGTTCGAACAGCCTCCTTTATCAAGTGTATGAACGCTATAACTAAATTTTAACAACGGAATACCCCGCCACTCTACCACTTACGCAGTCGACTCGTTTCGCGTAATAGTAAACCCAATGATCCCTAACATTTGGCTGGTTCTGGTTTACGTCCTTGAAGTTGAACTAAGAAGAGTCGTTGGGACCGGGCGGTACCGCCATCCGAGTAAAATGAGACCTCGTTATTAGATAGTTGCGATCAAGCCAAATAAATTACAAACAGCGAGCTCCTTATTGTTCCCCCTCCCCTATTCTCAGAATGGCTTTGGATAGCCCTTAGCTGGATTCTATTTCTATCAACCTGCGCTTACTCTGTCGTGAATAAAAGTAAATTGTCGTAATAATTGTTTAATTTACATTGGGATTTGGGATTTTTCCAAGAACTTCAATGGAGTTATACAAATTCTTTAGCTAAATTTCAATTTCTTTTTAATTCTTTAATGTTAAATATAGTTATGTCGCTTTAATGACTGGTAAAATAATCCTTCACAAAGAGGAAGTTGTGAATTAATTAAGTGCCATTAAATCCTATTCAAGGACACTGATCACAGTGAATATTTCGTTGGGTTCAAAGAAGCTTATCTCTAGATTCTTTTGTCGATAAAGAGCTTCGCGTGGTGGTTTCGGTGGGACACGTTTACCATTTCTTTAAGCTCAAACGTTGTAGAAAGCGGTTTAATTAAATGTTCCATAGCACACCGCTTTCTTAGTAAATTGAGCACACCAATGAAATATTTCTAAAACGTGCGTTTAAAATTTGAAGTTAGGTTGATCGCCTGATTTATTTTCTTTCATTAAATTTAGTATTTGTTAAAGTCGTCTTTGAAACCTCAAAAAGTTTTTAAAAAGGACAGTAATTCTTGGCTATTGGAATGCGAGATGCGCGAGTTACTGTTCATTTTCATTTGGGGAAAGAAAACTTGATAGCAGCTACTATCAAAAGATAAAAATGGTTTCATTCTATTCTTTTTGTCGTTTGATATGAGTGAAAAAGCAATAATTTTAATATTTATAACGTAACAAGGGCTACATCGAGGCCAAGTCAAAATAATCATTTCCCGTTAGAACAGCGAGGTTAAGCGATGGTGGGTCCGTTCATTAGCCTGATGACAGTGATGAGAGATCCTTCTTATAAAGCTACAAGGCCACAAGTTGTACCCGGGACCCTGAAATAACAAACGAACGAACGACTGAATTTTAACTACATTTTTAAATAAAAACTTAATATGTAAACCGAGAATATTATCTACAAAGCGAGTCAAATTTTCCGATTAAGACTCGCAAACACCATCAACAAATACCTAAATTTTACTGATTTTTTTATCTATCGAATAGAAAAATAAATGGGGGTTAATAAAAACATATAGAAAAAGAATAGATCACGAAAGTAAAAGTAATTAATAAAATTAGTATATTTTAAAAGAGTTGATTACAAAATTGATTACCGTACTATCGTAAAAATGGCAATAGTGAACTTAGTATACATCAGTAGAGGCTAATGAAGTGCATTTTTAGTGATTTGCGAAATCACGCCTGACACGCGTGAGAATCGCATTTCATACATCCTCTCCTTTTGAAAGAGAGTGCATTTCCTGTAGTTTCTATTGCATAGTTAGGTTTGTGTACAAAATCACTGGGCAGTCTGATGTTATAACGATAATGTATTGCGCGGCCGGCCTAAATAACGTGTTAGGATGCGATAAGAAAACCATATGAAATCATTTACTATAGATTTTTCAAAGAATCCTTTCATTCCACATCGTACAGAGGGATGTTGATTGAAGAAATATTTTGCTATTTCACGTTTGCCGAAATCTGAAATCCAAGCCGAGACTCGAACCCACGATCTTCAACTTCACATCCCGGGGTTTTACATTTTCGCGTGGTTGTTCTTTAAAATTACTATAATAAAAATTGCAAATCTTTATGAAATAAGATCAATCTAATGCTCTGCTGTTCCTCGGTTAAAGAAATATTTTAATTTTAAATCCTATATAACATTATTAAAAAGCAATCATTTTAATTAAGGATCCATATAAGTGGGGATTTGTATCCCTTTAAGGGGCGAGGCGGTGATGAAATATACCCTTGGCACGAAGGGGGAACATAAAATCCTTTCGTGAACAATTGCCGCTCATAAAATAAAATAAATAGTCGAGCAAAAAAATAAAATAAAAAATAAATAAATTTTACTCATTAACCGTCGGATTCACTAATGCTGTGGACTTCGTCAAAGAAATGACTCCGTTTTACACTTATTTGTTAAAAAAATAATAATTGCAGAACCGACGAAGGCATGTCGTAACTAGCTTCATTTTAGGACTATTATTATACTACAGTAGCTCGTTTTTGTTTTAATGCAAAGTAAGACCCATCGTAAACTCGCAAGAACATAGCTACAGATTGGGTTACTCGTATTCAGTCAACTGCGTAGTGTGTAAGCTTAAATAAATATTCCATCAAAGATGTTAATGTTTGTTATTATTTGAAGTATAAATAGAAGGTTCGTGTACTTTGCTATAAATAGATTAAATGTACAGGGTGTCCCATAAGTCCGGCATCATAGGAGAAATTCATATTTTTCTATTTCTACAAACCATAATTCATATTTTTCTTATGCTCGGGATGCCAATTTCCCGTCCACCATTCTCTTCAGTGACGAGACTGTTTTTTATGGAAATGGTGAGGTATATCGACAGCACACCCGCTACTGGTCTCAAAACAACCCTCACTGGTATACCTCCTCAAAGGAACAAGGTGCATCTCGGGTGATGGTATGGTGTGGCATTTGGAAGGATCGCATCATAGGCCCCCTCTTTTTCGATGAACATGTCACTGGAGGCACCTACCTACGTACGCTCAAGGAAGAAGCATTTCCCAGTGTCTTGAACGAAGAAGGAAATTCCCCAACATGATTCCAGCAAGACGGCGCTCCCGCACATTACAGCACCCAAGTAAGGGAATACCCGTACCAACAATTCCCTGGTCATTGGATAGGACGTCGAGGGCCTGTGGAATGGCCAGCTAGAAGCCCGGATCTCACGCCACTAGATTTTTATCTCTGGGGCCATTTGAAAGCGCTGGTATACGCGGAGAAAATTAGGAGTGTTGAACATTTGCGGCAGCGCATTATTGGGGCATGTAACACCATTACTCCCGACATCATTCACCGTGTGTTTGCTGACTGGGTATCACGTCTGAATTTGTGTATTGAAACAATGGTGGACATATTGAGCACATTTTGTAAATAAAAGCTTTTGTTTTGCCTTTTTTTATTTTTCCTATGATGCCGAACTTATGGGACACCCTGTATATTTAACATAAATTGAACTTTTCATACAGTATACGAAGTAGTTAAAGAAACCTTTATCCCGTGTTTCATTAACGTTTATGGAAAAACACACACACACACACACACACACACACACACACACACACACACACACACACACACACACACACTATATCTTGAAGGTGCTAAACGATAAGATGAATCAAGCAGTAATATATTTAAAAAACTAAAAATTATGATTAAAAGAAATAAAAATAAGACACGTACTGAAACAAGTAATAATAAAAATTACCCACAGCTAACGCAACAAAAATAAAAAAAGAAAAAGAAAAAATATACTTAGCGACAATACTAACATACTGTATATATGATGATAATAATGTTTATTTGCGGGAGACGGATCTCATAACATAAAAGGGTACAGTATCCATCAAGGTAATGAACGACACATCTAATTAAACAATAAATTAAAAAAAAACAAGGACTATGATAATAAAGAAATAACAATAATACACGAAAAGAGACGACAAATAATAAAATTTTTAATAACAGCTTCATAAAAATTAAAAGTAATGAAATGGCCAATGCGGGAGTTAGTGGAGCCGTAGACAAACACTTTCATACCGAGAGAACCACGGTTTAGAAGACATAAAGCGGGACTGATGAATAGCTTGGACAACTGGATTGTCTAAGTTTTTAATTCTTCGCATTAGAGTGTACTGGGCACGTCTCGTTACCTCAGGGAGACTCGGAACTTTGGGGTTACCGAACATTCGAGAGGCTGAGCATCTTGGAAGTTGGAGGCAACTTACGTGGCAGTCCGTAGGCTCTGTTTTAAAGCAAATTGACGGTTCCGCAGGAGCCTTTTTTTATAATTAATCCAGAGTTGTTGCCCATAAATATTAGTGCAGAAAGTACAAAAACGAGCGTCTTTAGCTTCGCTCGTACAGAATTTGAAGTTTTATAATCACGTTTGCCTTAGCACAGTAACTTCGATATTTTCTCGTGTCTGAGGTGTCACTTAAGCTGCTGGTGATAGTTTGACCCAGATACTTAATTTCTATTACCTATTCTATTCGTTTGTCTCCCATTTTGAAAATATTATCTGTTTGGTTTGAGTTTTTAGGATGGAATTGCGTGACCTTAGTTTTAGTAATATTAAAATTAGTGTCATGCTTCTGTGAATACGATTCACAAATTTTTATAAGATGATCCACACCTTTCACCGAAGGGCTTTTTAACTCCATCTCATTGGTATAAACCAAATTATTTATCCTCGTGTCATCTATAATGAAATCTGAGGACTTGATTTCAAATTGTAAATTAGAAAACATACTTCCTTATTATCATTATACAGGGTGTCCATAAATGATTACCCTGATTAAAGCATGCTATGACTTTTAAATAAACACTCGTATTCAAACAGTTTTAATCATAAGTAGATAAACATACAAAGTTTTGATACATAGTTAATGAACTTGATAAGCTTCCACATGTGCACCCCTAGTGGCACGTAAAATGTCTAAACGGTATTCACACTCACACCACACATTTTCCAACATTTGTGGGTTAACTGTTGCAATTGCATCCGTAATGCGTTCTCGCAATGTCCTGATATCTGGAACAACTGTTGCATAAACCAAACCTTTAACATGACTCCAGAGAAAGAAATCCAGCGGGGTAATGTCTTGTGATCTTGGGGGCCATGGGACTGGCCCGTCCCTGCCAATCCATCGATTTGGAAATGTTGCGTCGAGAGTTTCACGAACAACATGCGCCCAATGAGGGGGTGCCCCATCTTGTTCGAAGATGACAGTTGGCTGCCTGTCCTGCAGCTGGGGGATGGCGTAATTGGTAAGCATATCCAGGTACACAGTTGCGGAAACAGTGTTCTCAGCGAAGAAGAAGACCAATTATCTGATCATGCATTAGTCCACACCAGACATTGATCTTCGGACTGCCGCGAATATGCTCCCTTACGGCACGTGGGTTTTCCGATCCCCAAATACGCACATTGTGTCTGTTGACTCTACCACTAAGATGAAACGTAGCCTCGTCTGAAAAGCAGACACGTAACAAGAAGTCATTATCCTCGTCAATGCTGTTCAAAATGTCAATAGCGAATTGTTCACGTTTTGGACGGTCATCAGGCTTCAGTTCTTGAACAATTTATACCTTGTAGGCGTGTAACTTCAAACGTTTGTGTAACACCTTGTGCACCGTAGACTTCGGTATCTTTAGTTGGCATGAAGCTTGTCTCACCGATTTCCTTGGTGACCGTGTCAAAGCAGTTTGAATGTTTTCCACCGTCCAATCGGAAACTGATGGTCTACCACTGTTCTTTCCCTTTTCCACGTTTCCAGTTTCCAAGAATTTTTTCATCCACGACTTAATTAACTTCACATCAGGTGGATTCTTTCCATACTTTGTTCTGGACCTTCGCTGAACTCTGACAGGAGATTTTGTTTCTGCAAGCCACACAACACATTGTACCTTCTCTGTCACAGACGCCATCTTAACTGAACAGCTACTACAGCGCTCCTAGCGGCGAATGCGGTAGACGAAACACACCAGCACAGAAACTCTATGCGTGTACGAGATCACCTGTAAAAAGAAAACGGATGTAAGATTCGTCATTAAAACATGAGAGCATACTGTTTTGTAAACATTTATGGACACCCTGTATATATATATATATATACCCCGCAAGGGGGTTCTAAGCTCGTGCTCTTGAGTGCTCTTTGTGCTCGTTTGTACGTGCTTGTTCCTGGAGGTTTCACGTGCGCCCTCCCGGCCCTAGCACCCAAGGATGATGGGGCTCGACCATGCAGTCCTTGTCATCCTTGGTCTTTTTCCACTTCGACTGTCCCCTCCACCCTTTCTTTTTCCTCTGTCTTTCCTCTCACTTTTTCTTTGTTTTTCCGCCGAGATATTCCCTTTTAAATAGAGGCGAATCGGTTCTTCCCGAACTTAAAAAAAATATATATATTAGGGTGGCCCTTAGTTGTATGTGATTTTCTGAAATGAAATATTTTTCATCTCCCAACCTCCAAAGTTGTTCTAATCCATGTAAAAATGCTCTGTGTAAAATGTCAGCTCAATCAGACAATATTAAGATGGCCCCCAAAGGCCCTAAAGTTTCAGATTTTAACAATATTGATATTTTTTCATATAAAACCGTTTTTATCTTCTTTACAGTGTTTTATTCGAAAGAAATATAGAATATGATCGAAAGAGAATTCAATTTACAATAAATTTAGTTATAACCATTATTTACTTAAAACCAAAATTGGACGAGATATTCACGGAAATTGAAAAGTATCATAAGTGCGTAAAAAAACCGCTTCTGGAAGGTTCTAGAAAGTTCTGCGCCTGCGGCCTATATAAGCGGCGTAATTATTTGTTGTAAATAAAATTCACTTTCGATTATGTTTTGTGATTATTTTCCCAAACAAAGTTTGCAAATGAATTATAAAGGTTTTATATTAGAAATACCAATTATCGGTGAATTTTGAAACTTTAGGGCCTTTGGGGGGCCACCTTAATATAGCCCAATTGAGCTGAAATTTTGCATAGAGCACTTTTTTATATATTGGAAGAAGATTAGGGGTTGGGAGCAAGTAATTTCAAAAGTTGAAAAATAGGGGCCACCCTAATATATATATATATATATATATATATATATATATATATATATATATATATATATAAGCAGCAGAGGGATGGCAGACCGGCTGCTTTATTTGCCAAGAAACCCTATGATGATGGCGCATACCACGTACGGGCGAACCGACGCCCCTTCCCTTCCTGCGTAGGGGGGTTGTTATTTTGAATTTGTTGGAATTCCTAAGTGAGGACCCCCTCAAAATATGGACCACCAGTAGTGAAACTCGGGTCAGAAACGATTTTTTGATTTTTGACCCCTCTGACCCACATGTACATACCACCTGAAAGTATACAGATGTGTATTATTGTATTTTTCTGCTATATAATCCATATTTATTGCCAGATTTGCTTTGTAATACGTCCTTTATAGGGTTTACGGGGTCGGAGAACACGAATCTGTACTCAGAATTTTGAAAATCTAATATAGCAGCCAAAAATCTCTATTTTTCATCAAATTGTCATGGATGACAGCATCCCTAATGTTATGATATATACTAAAGAATGTATTAACGCACATATACAACTCAGACACGATCACCTTTCATACCACACTGTGCAGTTGTCAGCCTGATTAGCATCAGCACATAAGTGACACCAAGTGGACCAACATCCAAACACCGCATCTAATGCTGGTTTCAGGGACCGAAAATATTATTATGCTTCACTGCGCTTTCATTACATTGTTGTATGTGCCTTTATTTATTCCCTAAGACTCCCATTTCATGCCGCAAGGTTTTCCAGTCTGATGCAACTTCTTTTTTTTTTCTATTTTCAGACTTCACACCTGAGTGAACAATGAGCTACGCTCGGACGCCAAATACACGCTCGTCCGCCCAGAAGACCTTGGGTTCAACAACCTACGTAGAAACTGCTGACTTTTCAAATGGCTTGCTTCCAACGAAAAAGGACATTTTGGAAAACATGTTGTACTTACTTCGACCGGTAAAACTGAGAGGTCAAAGGAAGTTGCGGCCGGAATTCTTGCGGACGTCCTTCAAGAACACTGGATTTTTTGTAATATATACTGTATATACAGTGACCACTAAACGCATCAAACTGAAAATTTTGGAACTGCATGAAGGATTCATCAAATTAGTTCAGACCAGAAAAAACCGCCGAAACGACAACTATTATAAAAAAGTCGAAGATTTCAACGAAAAAGCGAAAGAACTTTTTGGTATCTTCTGCGCGAACGATGAAGTAAGGAAACGCTTAGAAAATTTTTATGGTGTGAAAATGACTCGAGAAGAATGGGACTTTCTGGAAGACCAAAGACATGATAGAAAAATGTTTTGCGAGAGTTTTGTCGACAGAAAATGGAATAAGACCATGGAACGCGGGAAGAGAGATCTGCAGAGTTTGGAGCGAATGAGAGAGGAAGCGGAGATGGAAAGAGCGAGGAATAAAGAAATGGCTTCAGTGAACTATCTGAGGATGATCCGAATCATAGTGACTTCCAAATTAGCGCATCAGAATCAGATGAGCCTTCCACGTCTATGGGTCGGAAGCGTCGTAAACTCTCCCCTAGACAAAAAAAAATTGAAAAGGACGAGTTGTCGCCAAAGTACCAGCACATAAGAGAAAGTGTCAAAAAAGTAAGGCCCGAGGTTTACGAAGCAATGGACCAGCTCAAAAGTTCTCATCACGTGTCAGAGAGTGAAGCTGCGGGAGCCGTAGTGACTGTTGGCAATAAACTATTTGGTCGGAAATGGAAATTTCATGACGAATCGCCAGACTTAGTAGACCTACACACTCTACCACAGTCTAGCAATATTCGACAAGCCGGGAAGAGCATTGAAGCGCTAGCATTGCGTGAAATTGCGAAAGAGATCATGCAATCAGATCAAAAGTCGGTAGTTACCTATTCTGTTGATGGTTCGAAAAAACAGGGAGCTGGTTCTTTCTCGGTGCAGGGAATGACGGTGAATGGAAAATACAGACCTCTCCCGACATTTCCGATTGCTACGGAAAGTAGAGCGAACTTGGCGGATTTGAAAGTTGCCATGTTGAACATATTGGAAGCAGCGAGCGGAGTTAGTTCGAAGGAACTGTTTGAAAAGATAGACTTTGTGATCGCTGATCAGACATCCCATAATCTCTGTCGAACAAATGGTGGCCGAGAAGCTAGAATCAGAACATGCCTCGGATCATTTGTTTTGCAATGTCCACCCAACTCTCATGTTCAATCGAGTGATCACTAAACAATGGACCGAAATAGAAAATGCCATTGGGCGAGAAAAATATATTCCAGCTTTCTTGTCAATGCCACAACTTCATCATCGAGTGTGACCGAACAAGCGCTGGACTGTATAACCAGATTGATAAATCATGACTTTGACCACAAACAGTGGAACAAAGCCAACGATTTCGACACTCCATATCGCGCCGAAGCGAAACAAATCTGTCAGTCTAAAAGATGAACGTTTCAACAGATTGACGTTGACATGTACCATCACATTAACGATGTAGGAACATTTCTCGGAAAATTTGAGCATGTGACGAACCAATTGGCCTGCATCGTACGATGCTTCCTGGATCTGGACTTCTTGAGAGTTATGTACACGGCTGGAGCTCTCATTGGACTTCATTTAGTGGAGCCGTTCCTTTCACTGACGATATCGACCAGTACAAATTATTCAAAGCTAATTCCAGCATTCCAACAGTTATACCAAGACCTCGTTTCTACTGTTCCGGCTAAACTGTTGGAAGTGGATACGCCGGCATTTGAGTTTGTGTCTGTTGAAAGATTCCAACAAACACGACATGACGATGATATTTGCAATGCTGTCAAAGCTGCAGCTCTCCAAATGAGTACTGAAGTCACAAAGGTTTTGGGTATGATATTGCCAAAGCGGAACATGCTCTCTCAAAAATGGACTGTGAAAACCTGGACAAAGCGCCAATTCACAACTTGGACTCTGAGCGCAGTGTAGGGTTCATCAACTATGAACTCGGCAGAAGAGGCGCCAAGCAACTCTCGTGCGCGTCGGCAGCGCAGGTCAAAGCTAAATCTCTCGCGTTGATTCAAAAACAACCAACAGGGTCTTTCAAAGACTAAGAAAATTGGAAATGCAAAAATTCCGGAAATAATGAGAGAGTGGAGCGTACGACAAGAACAATTACAGAAGCAAGGATTACAGACTAAAGAGATTGCGAATGTCGCTATAGACCGCAGAAGAAATAGAGACCTGGAAGAATTAAAAAGACTAGGAGGGCCATTCACGGCTAGTGAGCAAGTGGATAATTATCTCGAAGAATCAAATGTGGCGATTCGCAGAAGCTGAACCGTCTTTATCTCGGTCAGATATGCACGAGATACCGCTCTTTCTGTGCCAAAGACTAGTGATATATTTCGTCTAATGAAGGACTACGGAAAATTGCCCCTCTCAACGTATGCCACTAATTTGAAGCTTTATCTCAGCAATGTCAGCTGTAAAGCTCAGGCCACAATCAATGAGTTTAACCATGCAGTAGAGACATTACTGAAATGAACAGTATGCGTGTATGGTAATATACTATGATCTTTATACAAATATAGAATGTGTGAAAATCATCTTGAAATCGGTCTTTGTGCACTTAGCACTCTCCTTATTGTTGAAAGTTCATAATTTAATTGTAGTAGTTCTCACGAATACCTTGTCAACTACATAATTCTGTTCAGTGTTGTCGCAAACCCCCAATTAAAGATAGTATAATGGATGTTTGTAGTATTTCCATCCACATTTCACTTTCAAATGCCCAAAAATTTGTGATTTTGACCGCCACCTTCGATTTCCGCCATAATGATTTTTCAAAGTTCCATTACGAATGCGTATTCGTGTTCTGCGACCCTGAAAACCCTATGGACATATTACAAAGCACATCTGGCAATAAATATCGATTATAAAGCAGAAAATACAGATAGGTATGCCTTCAGGCGGGGTGTACAGGGGGGGTAAGAGGTTTCGGAAAAAAAATGTAAATATAAAATCGTGCTTAGAAATGGTGTGTCCAAATTTTACGCTTGTCCCGAGCAAAATTTAGGATTAACAACCTCCCCCATATTCCTGGTCCACGGGAGGTGACAAATGAGAAGAACCTGGAACGAAGTCGCCATCTGGGGGCCCCGACCCGGCTTCTAAGCCGGATGGAACATAAGTAAGTAAGTAATGTACACTTAAAACATTAAGACCGCAGTACAGAAAATAATTTTATGGAATAATTTTATGATTTCTTTAACAGTACACATAAATTGTAAATCAGTAACGCCTCCCTTCGTCAATATTACTGAGAAATTTTCCACCTAATTTCTCATTTTTCACGGGTCAGATAATGAAAATAAACGAGAAAAAAGTAGACCTACACGTTTCTTGATAAAATTTATTTAGAACTTGTTTAGAAATGAAATAGCTGAACCTTAATTACCCCAGGAAAATAATATGAATGAAGAGTCACTGGCCTTTCCAATTGTATCTAAAGTGAAAAATAAAAAGCATGGATAAAATAGGTAAAATAGAAGAAGGGAAAAGAAGAAAATTAAAGCAGTGAAGAAGGGTTTGGATTAAAAGAGAAAGCGGTCTAGGCATAGGCCTAAACCAAAGAAAAAGTTACAGGCTAAGAGGAAGCATCCTCAAAAAGTTAGGAAAGTAATTCTAAAAACCTGAAAAGTAAGATGCTGGCCTGAAAGTACAAAAGTAGAAATAACAGTAAGCGGAAAGAAGAAAAATAACACAGGCCCGCGAATGAGAAGTTTGTAAGAGTTGTTTTCTTACTAATAACTGATTTTATATAATTCAACTACGCTGATTTCGAATAAGGTGTCCATTTTTGTCTATCACGTAATGATTTTCTGCAAACTGGAAGGGAAAAAACAACATAAATATTATTCATTTCAATTTACGTTAGGTACCAATTTCGCTTTGTTATACTAATTACAAATGCAAACAACTTTAAAAAGAAAGAAGACTATTAACGTCAATTACATATTCATCTTTATTTGTCCTGAGTTTTCTTATGAGATCTATGCCTTTTAGTCTCGAATGTACGCGCTGTTCCTTTTCTTTTATGTAATAATCCTGGAGTATCCCGTTTCAACATCCAGCAGTAATCAGCCATCATGCTGATGTCTCACCTTCCCTGATAGCTCTTCTCCATCTCTTTGAAGTCTTGGTGAAACCAAGCATTTATAAGCAGTAGTTTTTAATCAAAATTTAATGAAAATTACTTACATATGAAATATGAGATTTTGTGAAAAATCTGTACGTGATGGCGAAAAACGAATATTGTTTTTGGAATCAGCGTGCAAAAATTATTATACAAGTGATAAAATATTTCGGACAACAAAACCATCGCGGGCCTGTGTAATCAAAAAACCTGAAAAGCAAGATGCTGGTCTGAAAGTACAAAAGTAAAAACAACAGTAAGCGGAAAGGAAAAATAATCAAAAAACCTAAAGTACAAAATCAAGAGAGAACCCTAAGAATGTTCCAGCTAAAGAAGAATGTTAACCTAGAAAGTAAAAAACAAGAAAGTAAATTAATCCTAGTAAAGTTTATCAACCAAATAAATAGTTACCAGCACATTAGAAATAAAATTAATAAAAGAAAAGGAAGGAGAAGTAGGAGTAAATCGAACGTAAAGATAAGCCTAGAAAAATAAAAAAAAATGAAAAAACTAAGACTCAATGATGACTTTAAAAGAAAATCATATATTGAAAATATGAAAGAAAAGGATAAGAAGATTATAATGGAATTCCGATTAAATATGGTAGTGATAAAAGACTAAAGAAAACTATAAAGGAAAATATAAGGACATGAAGTGTGAAGTATGCAGGAGAGAGAATGATACGACAGAACACATGTTTCACTGTGAAAAACAAGAAACATAATGGGGGAGATGATGGGAGTAGAGAATATAAAAAACCAGAAAGTATCAAAAATTATATTGTAAAAATAAAGGAAATTAGAACAAGACTGTTGACAGTAAAGGTTTAAGTACTAATAGGAGATACAGTATAGAGCAGTGGTTCCCAAACCCGGGGTCGCGACCCCAAATGGGGTCGCAAGCCTCATCACAAAGGGTCGCAGTGAGCCAATGTGGTCGATGGGGTCGCAAGTGTCTTTGCAATGACAATGAGGCAAGGGTGAATTTTGATATCTATGATGACGTAGAAAAGTTCTGGATTACTTTAGCAGAGAGACATTCGACTGTTAAAAATCGAGCTATCAAAGTTCTGGTACAATTTGGAACCACCTATATCTGTGAGGCAGCTTTCTCGTCAATGGTATTTATGAAAAATGAGTACCGTAATCGTATTTCAAACATCAACTTAGAAAATTGTATGCTATGTTCCTTAACCTCATATACCCCCAGGTACAAAAAATTAATCAAATCATAATGTACACATGTCAGATATGAAATATGCCTCTGTTATAGCATATCAGACATATGATAGAGTAGGAACTTAGAATATTGATTGATATGTTGTTTTATATTACATATTAAACATGAGAGAGTTGTAAATAGTTTCTGACAATGTTTACTTTTACACTCTTGAGTTATGTAATACATTTCCTTATTTGTTTTTACAGTTAAATAAATACGTATAAAAATATGTCTCTATTTATTTTAAGATTCTTCCTCACTGGAAAATGCTTGGGAACCCCTGGTAGAGGCTCCGCACCGGAAACGTGTGCTGATCCGCAGGATCAAGTGAGCAATTTCTGGAACCTGGAACTCCTTTTCGGTTACACTTATTGCGCCGTGCGTTCGTTTATTCCAGGATGACTGCCGATCCACTCGGATGGCCTTTTCAATTCTATACATGTAGTTTTTCTCGGCTTACTTGAAGTCCACTTTGAATTTCGAATTTCAGTGTTAATTTACCCTCAGCTTGCAAGGTAGCATAACACAACACCCTCCCTCGTATAAAGTTTATTTTATTTCACTCAAAATAGGACATAAATTGAAGAGAAATATACCTATGTACGATTACAAATTTTGTTCCAAAAACCAAGTTTTCAATTTAAAGAAAATGCAATTATTCAAGTTTCCAAAAAGCATTTATACCAGAGACGACTCTACCGTAAGACGAACTAGACAAACGCCTAGGGCATCGCATGTGCAAGGGCCTCGTGCAAAACCGCTATAAAGGTGGATTTTTTTAGCCGAGCGATATAGTAAACTTTGTGCCTGAGCCTGGTTTCGGCCAATGAGAAGTCTTAAATTTGAAACGAGAAATAATTCAATACTTAACTCTTTGTCGTTCAGAAGTTATTTATATAACCACCATGTCCTTATAATTTATCTGCGTATTGCTCAGTTTGAGAAAAATTTAACCTCTACAGTTTTAATCATCATGCAACTGGCAACTGCTTTATCATATGTACAAATGGTTCTGCTTGAAAACGGGTAGTGTATTAATAATTTACACTTTTGTGCGTGGGAGCTATGCGTAAGTAACGTTTGAATTATTATTTTATTTACTCTCGTATTTTTTTTATTATGCAACACCTATTAGCGTATTCTTTAGTCTCTTTTCTGATGAAATTTGGTGTTATTGTGTACCAAACAAATTTATATGCGACTCAACAGATGAAGACATAATTATAAGCCTACTTATGAGCGTCATCTTGGCGTACAGAGTATGTTGCAGGGCCTATTTTAGCGTGCAATATTGCACACTTTGTACACTATTGATTTAAAATTGTGCAGTATTGGATTTTAAAATGTGCGGTATTGACACGCTAGCTTACCAAAAGTAAAAACAACCTTTAGAATCGATTAATTTATAAAAAAGTCTATCTATAATCTGCTCATAATCCATCATTTCGCCATTTCCAGAATATATACGTATATATATACACAGAGCTGGGCAGTATTTAAATACATTTGTATTTAAATACGTATTTAAATACATTTGTGTATTTAGAACTGTATTTATAAATACATTGTTTTTCATGTATTTAAATATAGTATTTAAATACTTTAATGAGTATTTAAATACAATGTATTTAAATACTCAAAATATAAAAATGTAAATACTTTTACTGGTTTAATACACGTTCTGTACTAGCACAGTACGACGCGTCGACAGTGTAGTACAGCATGGTTCATGTTTCAACGTGTCAGTTCAATCAGTTGTGTGCCACTCTTAGTCGAAAGCGGTTGATTTCTTTATCGTGTGCGTGTCATGGCTTCAACAAGCAAATCCGGTGAATCAAACAGTGATATATCTGCAGATAACAATTTAGTGCACCCTTTGTTTGATGGAAAATACTTTAAAATTAAATCTAAAGACGGTAATAAGGTAAAGTGCACCTGCTTGCTGTGTAAACACGAAGTCTCTGCTGCAAGCAATGCTACAACGAATCTGTACACTCATCCTTTATCAAGCATTTTATATTGTTGTTACTCATGAATTAGTGAATGCATATGTTAAAATTTGTATGTATTTAAAATGTATTTACAAATGTATTTAAATACAATTGATGTATTTTGTATTTAGTATCTAAATACATTCGTAAAATGTATTTAGTATTTAGTATTTAAATACATTTCTCCCATGTATTTAGTATTTAGTATTTAAATACATTCAATGTATTTATTGCCCAGCTCTGTTCCTGTTATAGATGAATTTAGCACTACCAAATGCAGAAAAATGAAATAAAATTATAATTGTACCTATCTAATAAATTGTGATCCTATATTGTTGTTTTATTTCACTTAATAATACAGTATCTGAAATTTTCTTCACGTTTATTTTTTATTTTATTGGGTTCAGAATCCCAGCTGAGCCGTGAACGGCCAAGCTCTGAAGGGCCAGTTTAACCTACAGCCCAAGTTAAGCTAGACTAAAAACTTACGGACTTGGAGGTCCTATTAGGTCCTACCTCAGGGTTGCTGACTCGATGTGGGCTTACCTTAGGCCTCAGTTGCGTAAAATTAAGATAAAAAACAGAAGGGGTACTATTTATGGTCTTCTTTCTAAACGTTGTAACAACAACAACAACAACAACACAACCTGCACCATTGCACGATGCAACAATCTTGTATCTAAACAATCAAACTGAATTGCAAGAGAGCTCTCTTTGAGACCACGCCCTGTAAGCGCCGCATTCAATAAGTGAAATCCGGCATTAAGATAATGCCTAGCAATAAGCTGGAAGCTAAGACTGCATATAGCATTAGTTACCATGGTCACTCATTGTTTAGGTTATGTTATATTTATTATTATTATTATTATTATTATTATTATTATAGATATATAAAGAGGCATTATATGATACTTATAATTATGTGCATTCTTAGCTTTCAGCTTAATGCCAGATTTAGCTTATTGTCGCTAACATATATATATATATTTTTTTTTCTGTCTGTCCTTTATGCAAGCGCAAACCGTTTGACCTAGAGCTACCAAATTTGGCACGGAGACCTCTTATGGGATGAAGAATGTCAACACAGAGTCGGTCAGCCTGTTTGTTTGTCCGTTAATTTCAAGTTTGTGAAATTTATCCCGGCCAGTAATGGGGGAAGGGTGGGGGTAAGTGGGGAGAGGGGTGGGTAATGGGGGAGGGGGTTAGCCCCCAAGTTGCATAAAGGGGGGTGAGGGGTTTTTGGGGGATATCTTATATATAATTTGGCCTGTCTGTTTGTATGTTTGTGAAATTTATCCCGTGCAACGCCAGGTACCTCACCTAGTATATATATAAGCACACCGGACAAAAAATTAGTCACCCCTACTAGCACCGATAGTAGGAAGTTCAAGGTCACACAGAGGGCGCTGATGTAGCATTGGTAAGTGACAAGTAGCGGTGACGTAGCACACAGGATCAGATCTGTTTCGTGAGGTGGTGAAGAACAAAGTGTGTGTTGGATATAGTCTGCAAAATGGGTCGTGAGGCAGACGTTACTCAGTGGCAAAAAGGAGCCATCGTGTTTGGCAGAGCCCACGGACACAAAATGTCTGAAGTAGCCCAATTTGTTGGTGTGTCAACGCGTACTGTCCAGCGAGTTTACAAAGAGTGGTGTAGTTCGCAATCAACTGAAAATCGACGGCGTAACTGTGGCCGGAAAACAATTCTCGACAATAGGGGCCGCCGCCATGTTTCTCGTCTAGTAACTGCAAATCGTTTTCAAACCAGAGAACAATTGCTCCAAGAAACCAATGAGGTTCTCCAGCGACCAATTTCCGAACGGACATTGCGACGAGAACTGCATGCGATGGACATCTGGAGCAGGGTACCACGGAAGAGGCCGCTGTTAACAGCAAGTCACAACTTGGCACGTTATAAATGGGCTCAGAGGCACAAAAACTGGACTGCGGCAGATTGGAAACGTGTAATTTGGTCCGATGAGTCCCGTTTTTGTTTGTTCTCCAATGATGGGAGGCGACGAGTACATCGCAGGTCCAATGAAGCCTTTAATCCTGAATGCGTCGAAGGTGTTGTTCAGGCTGGAGGTGGTTCCGTGATATTCTGGGGATGTTTTTCGTACCACGAAATGGGCCCTCTCGTTCCAGTGACGATGAATTTGAACCAGCAGGCGTACCTCCGCATACTAAACTCGCCGGATTCGTGCGGTTATCAAGGCCAGAGGCGCCGTCACACGTTATTAGGTACATTCTGAGAGGGGTGACTAATTTTTTGTCCGGTGTGCTTATATATATATATATATATATATACACAAACTCAGAATGGTCCCCTGAGAAATTTATATGTTAAACACAGACCGTGCATGGAACAAGGAACTCTTCTGGGAAAATTAAATCCACTATAGTCCGAATAAGTAATGGTAAATGACAAATACCATAGTTTTTCTTTTTCATGATGCTAGCCCGACCCGTTGCCCACGTCGGGCTAGCATCATGAAAAAGAAAAACTATGGTATTTGTCATTTACCATTACTTATTCGGACTATAGTGGATTTAATTTTCCCAGAAGAGTTCCTTGTTCCATGCACGGTCTGTGTTTAACATATATATATACATATATATATGTTCCATTTTCGTATTCAAAAGCTATAACGATACCGTCAAAAGAATAGAAAATGGGCTGTGTACGTTATATAACTTACAGACATCGATCCATACACGCTGGATCACGCTATTTCCTTAGTGACAGTCGATTGATTCGTTTAACATTCTCACATATACTGTATATATAAGGAAAATTGATTCCAAGGCCTTTCGTGTGTTTAACAGTACACCATAACCGAGTATCTGAATGGTTTCGTCCAGGAAAAATGAGTTGGAATGGAGTTGAAGTGCCCCAGGGAAGATCTCCTGTTGGTCTTCTCGCTTCGATTAAGAGATTCCAATCATTCAAGGCAAAGAAGGTAGAGATGGGAGGGTAGAGCAATAGGTCCTGCCTACTAGAGACCTGAGTTTAGCCACGCCATATTTTTTACGCCCGGCGGAATTATACTTGCAGTTCGCGTACTCATTCACACACACACACACACACACACACACACACACACACACACAGATATATCGACTAAGAGGAGGGGCGACAAACTTGACCTTCATGAAATGAAGAATCATTGCACGGAACATTTGAAAGGTTAAAAGGTACATATACAGGGTGTCCGAGAATTATCTGTACAATGTTTGGCTGTTATTAAAAGTCAACCATGAAGTATAGAAATTCCAGTTTTGTCCCATTTTACAGAGAATCTCATTAAGTTTTTTCTGATACCAAGTTTTGACAAGTTTTTTAGAAATTCCAGTGTGTCCGAACATTATCTGTACAATTTCATCTTTTAATAAAATTCTTGATAACACACGTAAAATTCTTAAACAAGATTATTTAGAATCTGTATTTTCAAAAGTTTCTTTTATTAAAGTAACGTTGTTACAAACATTCGATATGTGCACCATTAGTGATTCGCAAAACATCCAATCGATACTCCAAATGTTGCCATGTACGCTGCAGCATATCCACATCAATTCGCTCAATAGCAGCTGTGATTCTTGCTTTTAAATCATCAATGTCTGTCACCCGCGTACATTTCTAAAAAACTTGTCAAAACGTGGTATCAGAAAAAACTTAATGAGATTCTCTGTAAAATGGGACAACATTGGAATTTCTACACTTCATGGTTGACTTTTAATAACAGCCAAAAATTGTACAGATAATTCTCGGACACCCTGTATATGTATATAATATATATACTATATTAACTCATGAATATGGGGTAGTTTTCCTTCAAAACTGAATTATTTGCTTAGGAATGGTCATGTACCATTTCGGAATTCCTATTGTATCAGATTCTCGGGACCAACATCGGTAGCTCTGTAAGTAACATCGTTTCCCTGTAATTGAAGTGATGACACTGAGGTCGGGGTTTCGAACCCGGATAATGCTGCTGATAATAATAATAATAATAATAATAATAAAGGAGTCAGAACAATAGACAGCATTAGCTGGCCTGAGCGCTGTGCCAGTTTCTGGCCCTCCTCTTTGATTATTAAGTGTTTGATGTTAATTTCAGACTTTCAAAGTTTACCCAGACAATACTGTCTCTATTTCTTACTAAGAATGACTCGCAATCGTTTGTACTCATGTTTGGACACAACGTTTGAGACGTGATTCAAATATCTATGATGGTTGTCTCGAGGGAGAATTGCGTTTAGCAGAGCACGAAGAAACAACCTCAGTAAATAGCAACAAAAGCTCAAAATGCAAATGTAATTTCATGGCACATTTTATTCATAAAGCCGACTGTATAATTTAAATAAATTTAGTTCTCTCTCTCTCTCTCTCTCTCTCTCTCTCTCTCTCTCTCTCTCTCTCTCTCTCTCTCTATATATATATATATATATATATATATATATATATATATAGTTGATTGGAGCTGGAGATTGTAGACACCAATTGACCAGAGAAGTACTCCGGGGGTTGGGGGATGTTAGGCAGGAGACAGGGAGACTCCCGTTTCTCCTGTCACTCAGAGGCGTGTTAAGCTAGTGCGGGGCCTGGGGCACCGGGCTAGTTGTGGGGGCCCTTCACTTCCTCAAATGACAGTGTAACTATGTACGTATAAACAAGTTATAGAGTAGCTGGTCGCAGAGTGGATAGCACGACGCTGGGTTTACACCCAATAACGATCGTGTGAAATATTTTATGACGAATGAATTTGTTTTAAAATATCTTGCCTCGAAAAAATAACCTAATGGAAAGTACCCTAAAACTTGTAACTCTTTATTTAGTAATAAGAGACATCCTCGTACAAAAACAAACAAACCTTTTTCAACCAAAATACCTTCCAAAGATTCTCATTGAGAAGTAATTATGAATTTTTCAGTAACATAATTGAAAATAGCTTAAACTTCCCTAATAATTTCTCTAGTATTTCTAATAATTCTCTAAAAAAAAAAACTGGTAGTGAACGCGGGGCCCAGGGCACATGCCCTAAGTGCTCTGGCCTAAACATGCCCCCGCTGTCACTGTCCCCTTTAGCTGATCTTTTTTCCGTGTCTCATCTACCCTGTGAGCAGTCCAACATGCTCTCAAACACACACTTCTCCCTCTATTCTTCTTCTAACTTTTGTGGAGTTAGACAACGCCCCTTACTCCCTCCTTTGCTGGTTAATATACAGTATACATTGATGGATTAATTGCTTCTCTTAATGAGGCAAAAGTGAAATGTTGTATAACAGAAAGTTTACTATAATCGCTTTGATTGTAATTAATATCGTTGTTTCTGAGGCTCAAATCACGTGACTAATATTCCTTACTACATTTTTACTATGTCTGAAGATCCTTAATTGCTAACTGACTGAAAATAATGTCCCTTTTCAGCTTCTCTAAGACTCCTTTCCTCTCTTGATAACACGCACGAAGTTTACACAGACGTTCCTTGAAGGTTTTGTTAAAATTTTTAATTTGTTCTCTCTCTGTTTGTAATTGTTTAAGTCCCTCGTTGTCTCCTGCTACCATTCCTTGCACCACATGAGATACACCGAAATATGAAATATGGAGCAATAAAAGATTCCACATTTATACAACTTGACTGAGATATTACAAACATTATTTATTTGAACATTTTATTTTCAAGCAAAAATAACTGGCCAATGAAAATACGTGGTAAATAGTTATTTTTGTAATAAGCTCTCAGTTTTTTTAGCTCTATTCTTATACTATTTTGAGCATTGAAAAAAATGAAAAAGCCCGATAAAGCCCGAAAAAAAAAATCAGGTGGGTTGTTGTTGTTTTTCAATAAAACCCGGGTTTTTGCCAACCCTGATATATATATAACCTTTGGTTAGCTTCCGCCAGAATTGTTCATTCTGACGAAGGTCAAGCTTTTCACTCCACCTTAGACCTACAGTTTAACGTGGAATCCGAACCACGCCCCATCAGCAGCCCAGCGTCTTAACCACTAGGCCACCTAGGGTACCCATTTATCTACCAACCACTTTCTTTATTGTGTGGAATGATGAACAGCTGGGTTTTGCTGCGCACCGGCTGCCGTCGGGTCTCGAGACCCGGGACCGATGAATTCGTAGTCAGCGATGCTAACCACTACACCACCGAGGCGTATATATATATATATATATATATCGGGTTTCGGTGAGGCAGACCATGCCTATCACAACTAATGGAACACTACAACAACATTAATGATGCACTTGAAAGTAATGAAAACTATGATGTACAGCATGTACTATACACAGACTTTGCTAAAGCGTTCGACAAGTGTGACCATGGAATCATAATACATAAACTGAAATATATGGGAATAACAGGAAAAGTAGGGAAATGGATATATAATTTCCTTAGTGAGCGGCGGCAAGTCGTTACAGTACAAGGAGTATCTTCATCAGAATCAGAGGTCCTCAGCTCAGTACTACAAGGAACAGTATTAGCTCCACTACTCTTCATAATCATGCTAACTGACATATATGAGGACGTTACCAGAGACAGCACAGTAACATCCTTTGCGGATGACACAAAGAGCAGTAGAAAAATAAGAAACCCAGAAGATATAGGATCTCTACAAACCGACATAAACATAATCTAGAAGTGGGCGGAAGACAACAATATGAAGTTTAACACCGAGAAATTTCAGATATTACGGTACGGAAAAAGAGAAGACCTAAAATCCATGGAATACTATACCCCAAATGGACAGGAAATTCAGAGAAATTCCAGAGCAAAAGATTTAGGGGTTGTAATGACAGATGATACGAAATTTGAAACACAAAATAAGATGGCAGTAAACAGAGCAAAGAGAATAACGGGACAGATGTTGAGAACCTTTAAACGAAGGGATAGGAATGTAATGATTCCTCTACTGAAAACCCTAATCATACCCAAATTGGAATACTGCTCGGTCCTTACATCCCCATATAAAAAAAAGAAGACATTAGACAGCTGGAAGGGATCCAGAGAAGCCAAGATCAATGGGTGCAAAGAACTAAATTACTGGGAAAGGTCACACGAACTAGATCAATATTCAGTGGAAAGGAGTAGAGAGAGATACACCATTATTTACATTTGGAAAATAATGGAGAAACTAGTCCCTAATCTTACTCTCAACCCTATAACTCCCCAAACAACGGTGGAAGGTAGAAACGGTAGACTGTGTCGTATTCCCAAATTGAAGGCGAGACAGGGAACATCTTTAACCCTGAAAGAAAATAGTTTTGTAGTGAGAGGACCAAAACTGTTTAATCAGTTGCCCAAAGACCTAAGAAACACGAAGGGAGTTGCAGTGGACATCTTCAAAAGAAGACTAGACGCCTGGCTCAGAACAATCCCCGATGAGCCGGGCGTACCTGGCTATGTGAGGTGGAGAGCACAAGAAACCAACTCACTACTTCACCAGGCCAACTCGAGAGGAGGGGTGACAAGCTTGACCTTCGCAAAATGAGGAATCATCGCGCGAAACCTTTGTAAGGTTGTAAGGTACAGAGCTGTGCCTAGCGGCGCTAATTAGCGACGCAGGTTAATTATTAGTGCATCCATTAGCGGCGTTATTTTTCAAAATAGTTAGCGGAACAGATAGCGCCGCTACATTTTTAGGCAATGTTAGGCGCCACCCGCTAAGTGCTAATATAAATTAAAATTAATAGAGTCTTAGAATGGTATTCTCTGTATTACGTTGCTTTTTGTGCATAATGCTGAACGCAGAATGTATAATAATAAACAGTTTCCTGAACTGAGTATGTAAAGGAGGACAATGTCTTTCCAATAAATAAGTTTAATTATATAAATATCAAATTACTCAATTTTCTTGAATACCCAATAATCATTTTAAAGATATAATTTTGTTCCCATTTGACACTATAAAAGATAATAACAAATAGCGTACACATATAAATATATATACACAAATGCATTATTATTATTATTATTATTATTAAAAAATAGTACTTAGCAAAACATTTCATAAAAATTAGCGCCAAAATTAGCGTTAGCGTTAACGCCGCTAATTTTAAATGTTAGCATTAGCGGCGCTAGAATTTGCTATATTTATATAGGGGAGAGGAGGAGCGACAAGCTTGACCTTCGCGAAATAAGAAATCATCGCGTGGAACCTTTGTAAGGTAAGGTGTATATATATATATATATATATATATATATGGGATGAATTTCACAATTAAACACCTGAAATGAATAAATGATGCAAACCCACACGAAAAAAGAAAAATGACGAGGTGTACTTCTGAATACACGAAAGGCCTTGGAATCATTTTTCTTTTTCCTTGTGGGTTTGCATTATTTATATATATACAGTATATAACGCCTCGGTGGTGTAGTGGTTAGTTAGCATCGCTGACTACGAATCCACCGCCCTTGCTTTCGATTCCCAGCAAAAGCTTACCCAAGTTGAATTGATTATCAGTTGAATTGATTATTTTCTTCAACGAAAGATTGTGCACAGAAATAAATGGAAGTTGAGGTGTTGACACGAGTTATAAGATGACGTACGAATGAATTTCAATCTTTTAGCGTTGAACAGAATTTGAAATAGGCCAAAGCGAGGGCCTGTTTGAATAGATAATAATATAATATCTTCTAAAGACGTGTAAAAACTGGTGATACTTAAACGTAAATTCTGATGAGATGAGACTGGAATGATGGTTGCTTCCTTTCTGGTTTTACGACTCGGTCAGAACATCTGTTCAGGCTGTTACGAAATTAAGGTGACTTTGGTATGTGTAGACGACCGTCTCGATTGTCCTCTATACCTGCCAAGGAACCTTTTTGGTCGTTAGTCCTAATGTAACCGGATCTGCAGGCATCCTCATGGTCGCGATAAAGTGAGCTCTTGAACTTTAGTTGAAAAGTGGGTGAAAATTGGCTTCGTAAGGGTGACCTTATTATGATGCCATTCGACACAAATTTGAGGAATGGATTAATATGTAGTAAAATACATGACCCAAGATTCTAGTCAATTCTATACTTTTCTAGTGTAACTTAATGTGTTTTGTTCAAATCTCTCCTTCATTTCTTGTGCAGACTTAATAAAAGGAACTGAGGCACTGGTGGGGGGCCCTGGGTGGCGGAGCCCCCTGGCTAGGTACATCCGTCCGAATTTTTAAGTGCTAGGTTAGGTTACGCTTTAGCAATTTTGCACAAGAAATGAAGGTCAATTTTGAACAAAACACACTAAATTACACGAGAAAAGTATAGATTTAATTAGAATCTTGGGACATGTATTTTACTGCATAATTACCAAGAAATACGTAATCTACCGTATCACATGTATGGAGTTTCTGCAATAAAATTGTAGGTCTAAAATGAGGTGTTTCTGACCACCGCTACGTATATATAAAAGAGCAAATGTATTGTGATTTTACTAGTTAATTCCATTTGCTGATTCATCGTGACGTATAGTTTTACTGGAGCTTATCCGAGGATAAATTTCCAATTGTCGAAGCACTGGTTGAACGTCTGCCGCGGAGTCAGGTTGTACTTGTGTTTGCTAAGCACCTAAAACAAAAGAACGTAAACGTTTTATGATTTAAGTAAATAAGTAATAATTTTATTATTACAAATATAATATCGCGTATTATATTCAATAGTTTCTTTCATTTTGAAATTATATTAGTTTTAAAGGTAACAAGAGGAAGATGCCTGCTTCATTTGCCTACTGGAAATTGAGAGGAGTAAGCTAATTATGTTTTTCTTTTTATTAATCCTAAACGAATAGTATATTTGTAAAAACTTTTAATAGTTGGTCGAAAGCTACCAATATAATATAGAACTAAGAGCCTAATCATAGACTTTGATTTCGATAATTTGGTAATATTTCCATGATACATCTTATTTTTGTCACGTTCATTGTAGCGCATTTTAGAATACTAATCAAGATTTGTGATTTAGAACCCAACGACCTTTTGTTAAGACATAAACTAACTTATATTAAGTTACATTCTATAATATAGGCCAATATTTTAAAGGAAAAAACCTGTTATGAGCTAAATATGCAACAAAAAACAAAAATTGTTCCAAATATTTATTTGCCGGTAATATACTTCACAATATTAAATTGTGAAGTATATTAAACTGCAATTTAATCGGTTTTTGTTGTTGCTTTTGTTTGTTGCTTGCTTAGGCCTAGTTTAGTCTAAATGTACTAATGTGAGCATATATGATGCAGTGCTGTTATCTCTGAGAGTTGCCTTGGTTAATTGAATGCCCGGTTAGGTCAACTGTATGCCCTTGACGATTGGTTAGGTTAAGTCGTGATATCTTCGTTAAAACTAAAGAAAATATCACGACTTAACCTAACCAATTGATTTTACATACCTAAAACGAAGGATCGCCATTATTTGTCCTTGAAATGCTGTTAAATTCAAAAGTCCTAAATCATACCTCTCATTTCCTGTCACCTTCATTGAAGAGCATTTTAGAATACTAATTAAGATTCATGATTTTGAACTGAATAACCTTTTTTCTTTAAGACGTAAACTAATTTGGGTGCTACTGTAGTATGCGGTCTACCTACGATTCGGCGGTCTACCTTTTAATTATAGCTTATCTTATTATTTTATTAGGTTAATTGTATGCCCTTGACGATTGGTTAGGTTAAGTCGTGATATTTTCGTTAAAACTAACGAAAATATCACTTAACCTAACCAATCATCAAGGGCGTACTGTAGTATGCGGTCTACCATTAAGTATGCGGTAGTAGTATGTTTAACTTCTTTAATAATTCCTTAATTGTGTAAATTAAATTATAATTCCTTTCAATTCCTTTTAAATATTTTGAACGGTAGGCCGCATACTACAGTAGAAACTTAACGGTAGACCGCATACTACAGTAGCACCAAATTTGTATATTAGTTACCTTTTATAATATAGGCCTATATTTTAAAGAAAAACTTGGTACAAATCATTTGGCCTTGAAATGCTGTTATTCAGTCCTAAATAATAAAACCTTGATCAGTTATATGCAGCACCTGAAACTCCAATGAAGTCGGATACCAAACAACAGGAAGTGTTTGTGTTCACTGTTACAGAAAACCGCAGTTTCGACACCATCAACATCACTGTTGTCGCAGGCATGAGTTCATATTAAATTAAAAAAGATAACTGTTGTAAAGCTTAAAATGGTTGTGTCTTGCGTCACTATAAGTTATAGCACCTTGCAGTCTTTTAAAACATTAGTTCAACTAGGTTTGCCAATATTAGCAAATTTTAACTTAAAATATTTTAGAAAAACTAAAACATGCACACGTGCATATAAATGTGGTGGTGTAGTGGTTAGCGTCGCTGACTACGAATCCATCGATCCCAGGATCGAGACCCGGTGACGGCAGGCGGCGCGCAGCAAAACCCAGCTGTTCATCCTTCCACGTAATAAAAGAAATTGGTAGATAAATAGGTAGCCTAGTGGTTAAGACGCTGGGCTGCTGGTGAGGCGTAGTTCAGATTCCATGTTAAATTGTAAGTCTAAGGTGGAGTGACAAGCTTGACCTTCGTCAGAATGAACAATTCGGGCGGAAGCAAAACCAAGGTTAACCAAGGAAGGTTAACCAAGGTTATACTATGCCTCCATAACCTTGCAGCAGTTCCGTGCGTTGATCTTCTTCATTCGAAGGTCATTCTAGTGGCCACCGGTAAATATTCCGCTGAACTCAAACCGACAATTAATTACCAGAAGATATTTTGATGTGCTTTGAAACTTTGAAAGAATCTGACATCATTTTCTTGTGCAAATGAACAGTTTGAGATCTCTTCAGTTTTCGTATTTGAAGAATCGTAAATTTAGAAACGTAACGAAGGTCAAATTCCTTCAAAATACATCAAAATTAACTAGAAAAAGATTTACTGGTGAGGGCACAACGTAACTTAACCTAACCATAACCTCTCCTAACCAAACCTAACAACATTTATCCACACTTAACCTAATCACACCTAGTCAATACATGAGGAGTATATGGGTGTAGCTATTTCATGTTAATAGTTTTTAATCAATAAGGTGTTCCTTATTTGTTTTGGACATGCAGCTGAATGTGATTTAATTTGTCCTATAGCTCCACTATATCTTCTGGGATAAAATCAAAATTTGTTATACACGGCATTTAATTTCTCTTCAAAAAAGGTATTTGTCAGGTACTGTGACCCTTTCTTTTTGGGGTACTGAAAACTGATTCGTGCTGGGCTCTCGATATTTAGGATATTTCTTTTAAGTCGTCGGTTAGTTCATTTCCTTTCCTTAAGGGCCTGACAGTGGCGCGCGTTCTTGTTTTCCTTTTCACATAGCTATAGAAGCATGCTTATTACTTTACGGCATTTTTCTCTTCCCTCTCTGTATGGCCCTTAATCAGGGCTTGTATTTCCCTATCGATAATCTCCAGTTTTTCTTGCATTACTTTCCTGGTGTTGTTGTGTGTACAATTAATTTACTTCGCAGCTACTTTCTTTTGCCGAATTTGTTCGCTTTTGTCTATCGAAAAAGAACCCCTTTCCTTTTGGCTGTGCAGTTTCCAGCATCTTTTCTTCCAAGGTCACACACACACAACACACACACACGAGGAGTGATAAAAAAGTATCGATAATTTTATTGCTACGAACAAATGAATGAAAATAAGAAATAACCGTTTACATATGTGAGTCTTCCTGCCCTCTGGCTTCTGCAGTCCAAAGCAAAATCAGCTAACATGAGTCAGTAGTTGGTTGAAGCGCTTAAAAGGAGCGTGTTTTTTTTTTTTGTAGTACGTATAAATCTATGAAATGGAACAACGCGCGTTCGAAGACGAACGAAATTATTAAAACAGCTTTTGGGAATGATGCTCTCGGTGTAGCTGATGTTTACAAATGGCACAAAAAATGATGATAAAAACCCACTCTAATACAGAGTTTATTTCCACAACAGTTTCGATGCCCACTGGCATCCTCTTCGGGTGGATACAGAAAAACGAATTTTTATCATCATAAGACCTTCACGTAGAAAAGTGAAGTTTTTTCATTTATTATGGCACAAAAAGTTTAAAGATGGAGAAACCTTTGCTCGTACCAGAATTCGAATATCTCTAACCTTTTCAACCGTACAAGAAGTGGAAGGGCGGCCACTGCGTTCCTTGTCTTCAAGCGATGTTTCGCCATTTGTAAACGTTAGCTACACAGAGAGCATCATTTCCAAAAGCTGTTTTAATCATTTCGTTCGTCTCCGAAAGCTCGTCGTTCCATTTCAGAGATTTATACGTACTGCAAAAAAACACCTTCCTTTTAAGCAATCCAACCAACTACTGAGAGTACTGACTCATGGTAGCAGATTTTGCTTCAGAAGTTCATACTACAGACGCCAAAGGGCAGGAAGACTCGCATATGTAAACGGTTATTTCTTAATTTCATTCATTTGTCCGTAGCAATAAAATGATCGATACTTTTTGATCACTCCTCGTGTGTGTGTGTGTATGATGAATAAAACCACGAAGGGAAAAAAAACAGTGGCACCACTTTGTTTCTTTTCCCTTCGTGGTTTTATTCATTATATATATATATATATATATATATATAATATATATATATATATATATATATATACATATATATATATATATATATATATATACAGGGTGTCCGAGAATTATCTGTACAATTTTTGGCTGTTATTAAAAGTCAACCATGAGGTGTAGAAATTCCAGTGTTGTCCCATTTTACAGAGAATCTCATTGTTTTTTCTGATACCACGTTTTGACAAGTTTTTTAGAAATGTACGCGGGTGACAGACATTGATGATTTAAAAGCAAGAATCACAGCTGCTATTGAGCGAATTGATGTAGATATGCTGCAGCGTACATGGCAACATTTGGAGTATCGATTGGATGTTTTGCGAATCACTAATGGTGCACATATCGAATGTTTGTAACAATGTTACTTTAATAAAAGAAACACTTGAAAATACAGATTCTAAATAATCTTGTTTAAGGATTTTACGTGTTATCAAGAATTTTATTAAAAGATGAAATTGTACAGATAATGTTCGGACACACTGGAATTTCTAAAAAACTTGTCAAAACTTGGTATCAGAAAAAAACTTAGATTCTCTGTAAAACGGGACAACACTGGAATTTCTACACTTCATGGTTGACTTTTAATAACAGCCAAAAATTGTACAGATAATTCTCGGACACCCTGTATATATATAAAATATCCCATCCCCAGATAACGTAGGATGTAGGCCCTATATTCGGTATTCCAGATATCGAACTACTTTGGGGCCGGTCCTAACCACATTAGTATCTTGTGGGTTATAACCCATCATTTCTTCTTTCCCGGTTAGGTCAACTGTACGCCCTTGACAAGTGGTTAGGTTAAGTCGTAATATTTTCGTTAAAACTGACTAATATTTTAACGAAAATATCACTACTTAACCTAACCAATTGTCAAGGGCGTACAGTTGACCTAACCGGGAAAGAAGAAATGACTGGACGGATCTTGTGGGTTATAACCATTCTCATAGGGAAATAAGATACAGAATTGAATGAACGAGAAAATAGTTTTAACTATACATTACAAGCAACTTGAGCATGTACTGGATTAATTGGTAAGCTGATTGTATTGTTTGTAATATATCGGGTGGCCACAAAAAAACTTTACTTAATTGAAAGTTTAATAACTGCAACAATTCAAAACTTATGCGATTGAGATTTTGCACACATTAACAGATGCATATAATCTATAATTACTGGAATTTTCAAATATGTAGGTTCTATAGTTTTGTTACAGTGAACAATTTAAAAGCATATGTCTAAAAATAGCATGCCTGGTGTGCATCTGACACGTACGTGCGCTAGCGTAGGCTAAACCTAATGTAGCGTAGTATGACACGCGCGCTGGCGTAGGCTAAACCTAATGTGAATTTGCTTTTTTATTTTTCCGCTAAAACCCCGCCAGCATGACGTTAAGTAAGTGATAAAACCATCATAGAAGCATGTGTCAAGGAAAAAGGTTGGAATGGAAATAGGATTGTCCGAGAATTCCCCGCAAAGAACTGGACTCGTCAAAGTGTTTATAACTTAATAAGAAAGATAAAGGATATTGGATCAACAGCTAGAAAACCCGGCAGCGGCAGGCCCAAAAGTGTTTCAACAGAAGAAAATAAGGCTGCCGTGGAGGAACTGATTCAATCCCAGGAGAATACACCAGGAACTCATCGCTCCCAGAGACAGATTGCGTACGACCTTGGGATTTCTCGCTCCTCTGTACAAGGGATTGTAAAACGTTTGAAATTGAAATTTGA
Organism: Bathynomus jamesi; assembly: GCA_023014485.1. Classification (NCBI taxonomy): domain Eukaryota; kingdom Metazoa; phylum Arthropoda; class Malacostraca; order Isopoda; family Cirolanidae; genus Bathynomus; species Bathynomus jamesi. Next base: position 430,169 of record JAJOZX010000150.1, read on the forward strand.
ATCAGAATATAAGACAGCGTAGAAAGACCCGCTGTAAATCCCTATATGAACGCTACTCAGCTGAAGACGTGCAAAAAGTTGTGTTTACAGACGAAAAGGATTTCACGTTGGAGGTGGCCAAAAACAGGCAAAATGACAGGGTTTATGGTTCAAGGAAAAAGGACATTCCTCCCTCCAGGCTTTATCATGAAACCTCACGATTCAGCAGAAAAGTAATGGTATCGGCGGGAATTTCATGGAAGGGGAAAACACGAATTCATTTTATTGCCACAAACGAAACTAAAGTTAACTCTGAGCGCTACATCAACCTGTTAGATAATGGGTTACTTCCTGATTGTCGTCAGCTGTATCCTGATGAGGCCTACATTTTCCAGCAAGATGGGGCACCCGCCCATACAAGCCGAGCGACCCAAAATCATCTAGAGCAAGAGAGCCCTAATTTCATCAAAAAGGATGAATGGCCGCCTCAGTCTCCCGACTGTAATCCGATGGACTATTCAGTATGGGATTCCCTCATGGTGAAGGTTTACGGCAGCCAGAAAGACAAATTCACCGAAGATGAACTTAAGGAGAAAATCAGTAGAGCATGGGAGGATATCACCTTAGATGAGGTTCGAAAGTGCATCTCCTCGTGGAAGAAGCGATTGAGGGCAGTTTACCAACAGGGAGGTGGTCACATTGACCATTTGTTTAAGTAAATTTTAAGTTCAAATTCATTTTCTTCGGCATGCTATTTTTAGACATATGCTTTTAAATTGTTCACTGTAACAAAACTATAGAACCTACATATTTGAAAATTCCAGCAATTATAGATTATAACCATCTGTTAATGTGTGCCAAAGCTCAATCGCATAAGTTTTGAATTGTTGCAGTTATTAAACTTTGAATTAAGTAGTTTTTTTTGTGGCCACCCGATATAGTTAAAAATATTTTCTCATTCAATTCTATTACATCTTATTTCGCTATGAGAACGGACTTTTGTTACACCTGTATATTTAATTCTGGAGAAGTGGCATTTCAAGATTAATAAAATGACAAACGTTTCGACTACCATTCCTTATTCACTCCAGAAACATTTGATGGATGAAGTCTCTCTCTCTCTCTCTCTCTCTCTCTCTCTCTCTCTTTCTCAACGAAGATAAAGCTTGTTGCTCCACTTTATACTTGCAGCTTAACGTGGAGCCTGGACTCGATCTCACTACCTCCCGATCAGCAGCTCAGCGTCTTAACCCACTGGGCTACCACGGTATCCATTTATCTTCCAATCAATTTCATTATATGGAAGGATGAACAGCTGCGTTTGGTGCTCGCCGACTGATGTCACCGGGAATCGAACCCGAGGCCGGTGGATTCGTAGTCAGCTATGCTAACCACTATACATACCACCGAGTATATATATATATATATATATATATATATATATAATATGCAAACCCACGGGGAAAAAGAAAAAGGATTCCAAGGCCTATCGTGTATTCAGAAGTACGGTACACCTCGTGTGTGTGTTTGTGTGTGAATGAGTGGAAGAAGAGTTTTGTCCTTGAGCTATCTTTTAATAAATTTAAATGATCTACACTTGTAAATAAATGTTTGTTCACCATATTGATTCCTTTCAGTTGGGTCAATCCGTCCGTCTGTTGATGGAATACGTTGGAATTGATTATACGGAAAAAAGGTACGAATTTGGACCAGCCCCGGATTTTGATCAGTCACAATGGTTAACAGAAAAATTCAAACTTGGAATGGATTTCCCAAACGTAAGTTTAATTTTTATAAATGTAGTGTAACCGAGTTTTATAGATATAGATAGATAGAAGGGCGGATCTAGAGGGGTTGGGTGTCGGCGATGTCGGAGGGGCCCCCTCAATTTCATGAAAGTGCCCTTTTTTTTAAGCATGAAAAAATAAAATTAAATTTTGTTCCACAATACTGGCTTTGATGATCAGCCATAAATTATTCTGGTCCTTTTTCGACTCGTTCTGTGGAGGGGGTGATTGATAATTTACACACTCATTGGTAGTCTGTTTTAGAAAAAATGTATAGTACAGTGCCTCTTTTTCTTTGGCCCCCACTTACTGAAATGCCTAGAATCCGCCCTTATATACAGGGTGTACATAAAGTCAGGATCTATTTTTGTGAAGCACTTGGAAATTATGTGGAATTCAATCGTAAAATGATAGTGGTAACATTTATTAAATAATTAAGAGTAGGATTCGACGTGACGCCCATCAGTATCCCTGCACAGCTCAAATCGTTCCGCAGCATTTCTAAACACATTCTGGAGCATTTGCGGGGTTATTTGCAGCAGTTCGTGTACGTAAGTTTTCAAGACTCGTAATCTTCGTCTGATAGACGTGCGATTCGATAAAGCCCCATGCAAAGAAATCTAAAGGGGTTAAATCTGGTCATCTCGCGACACAAGGTCTGTTGCTTCCGCGTCCGATCCAGCGATTTGGAAAACGTCCATTTAGATAATCCTGAACAATTTTGGCATAGTGACAAGGAGCACCATCATGTTGATTCTAAGGGGATAGGATTCGTGTCATAACATGACGTAATGAGAATCTATAAATAGATCCAGTAATTGTTTAAACTTCATTCTTATCGTCGGTGTTGCATCGGAGTGATGTATCGAAGAAGGAAGTTTGTTCCTCGAAAAAGGAAGTACGTTCCTCGGAGGAAACCTAAATGGCGTTCAAAGGAGAAGATAGTTACAGCTTCAATGAAATTTGTTTATTTATCTAAAATACTTTTGGTGTTAATAGTGATGGGTTTTATACCTTGAGTTTGGATTTTCTAACTAAAGAGTCTAAATCTACCATTTTAAAATTTAATTATTATCAAGTAACGGGTGTATCTTTTCATAGTATTCCAGAAATGAATATGTCTGGATATGTGATTAATTTTGAAGATTCAATAGGTCGTAAGAAGGGGGGTAGGGAAAGATTGGAGGGACCTAATGTAGGGATATCTCCATCTCCATATTTAATTGTTCCAAATTGTGTTTTGTTTGAACCTAATCTTGACTCGTCTCATAGTGCAGAGCAAGTAATGCATCATCCAAGAACAAAGTGGTTCTCACCTTTAAAGAGTTTAGAATGTATCGTAGATTGAAACAGGTCTGTGAGTTAGGTGATGCAGTAACTGCTCAATTCCCTAATACTTTAATGAAAATATCTACAAATGATTTAACTAAACCGTTAGGTCGTATTTATGTTGGTAAATATACCCCTGAAGGATCTCAAAAAAATGAGTATGCATTTACATATGTTAATCGTATTGTATTTTATGTTAAGCTGTATGGTATGAAACAATAAAAAAAAAAAAAAAAAAAAATTTTGGTTCACCCTGTATTATTTGCCATTTTTGGATTACCCTGTATCTGTGTTTTTTTTTTTCCTAGTATTACCTAGGAAAAAAAAACACAACACAAGATGACAGGAATAGAAACTGACGTCATGAAAACGTCATACATTTCTTGCTTATAGAACATCCGGTCCATTTCCTGTTTATGGTTTTATAATACCAATGATTTTGAAAATAATAATGATGGTCTGCAGAGCGCCCTCTGCAAGAGTTAGAGCCTCGCCAGAGGTAGTTAGATGTACGAAGTTTTTTTTGTGTTTGGCCAAACAATATTGGTTACAGAGATTTTTAAGGTTTGGTTAGTATTGTAGTATTCATATGGGTAGAGTACCTAAGTTTTCAAGACTCGTAATCTTCGTCTGATAGACGTGCGACTCGATAAAGCCCCATGCAAAGAAATCTAAAGGGTTAAATCTGGTCATCTCGCGACACAAGGTCTGTTGCTTCCGCGTCCGATCCAGCGATTTGGAAAACGTCCATTTAGATAATCCTGAACAATTTTGGCATAGTGACAAGGAGCACCATCATGTTGATAGACGACGGGGATAGGATTGTTAGTACCGTCGTCTATCAACATGATGGTGCTCCTTGTCACTATGCCAAAATTGTTCAGGATTATCTAAATGGACGTTTTCCAAATCGCTGGATCGGACGCGGAAGCAACAGACCTTGGCCAGCGAGATCACCAGATTTAACCCCTTTAGATTTCTTTGCATGGGGCTTTATCAAATCGCACGTCTATCAGACGAAGATTACGAGTCTTGAAAACTTACGTATACGAACTGCTGCAGATAACATAACCCCGCAAATGCTCCAGAATGTGTTTAGAAATGCTGCGGAACGATTTGAGCTGTGCAGGGATACTGATGGGTGTCACGTCGAATCCTACTCTTAATTATTTAATAAATGTTACCACTTTATCATTTTATGATTGAATTCCATATAATTTCCAAGTGCTTCACAAAAATAGATCCTGACTTTATGTACACCCTGTATATGAAATGTGTGTCGGAAAGCATCTTGGTATGTCTTGCGAATTAAAATATCTTTGTTGATCAAATCAGAGCTGCGAGTTCACTATTTTGTATTTTTATTTTTTGTATTCAAGTTACCGTACTACTTTGACGCTGAAGGACAGAACAAGATCACTCAGAGCCACGCTATTTTGAAGTACATTGCCAGAAAGCACGGTTTGATGGGCAAATGTGAGCAGGGAGAAGTAAGAGTTGATATGGCAGAACATGAAGCTCTAGACATGAGGCAAGCTTGGGCGAAGCTGGTTTATAGTAGTAAAGATTCTTTTGTAAGTATATATATATACACTACTGCTTACACACACATACACACACACACACACACATACATTCACATTCACATTTATTTCTCGCCTCCTTTTTCTCTCATCCATCCAACTTGTCTAAAAATTTAAATGAAGCAAACCAACTAGCTGCAGTCTCTCTGTTCAAATTTGAAACTATGAAGAGGACAACTCAAAATTGAGATTTACTCGCGTAGTCTGTTAAATATTTGACAGTAACTTAAAACTCTAGTTTTATTCAAGTTAATTATAATTGGGTGACTAATTTCTATACAGATGAATACATGCATGTATTTTTACCTTTTACTTCCAACAGGAAAATACAAAGGATAGTTATAGTTCGGGAACTCTTAAAACAAAATTGGAGAAGTTTTCGAAGTTTCTCGGAAAGCACGATTGGTTTGCTGGTGAATACGTAAGTATATAGGATAATTTTTTGGTGTACCAGAGTAGTTTAGCTTCGATAAAGAATAACATACTCTAACAATAAGTCTCTTGGTGTGTTTGAATTAACATTTTAACATATTTTTTGTCCAGTGCGGATGCATTTATGAATGTATTTTAATTAAACTGATTTTCCTGCAGGATAATTTTAATCCCAATTTTTCTTTCTCATAGTACTGTATGTGCTACATATAATTTCAGTCCACCAAAACTGTTGACATAAGGCAGTGGTTCTGAACCTCGGGTACGCGAAGGGATCTTAGGGGTTACGCGACGGGGCCCTAAAAATATAACACTTTTAATTTTATATACAATTAACAAACGGCCACGAGTCACGGTGGTAAAGTAAAAATCGTCTATGCCTCTCGAAAATCCCGAAAATCCCTTGAAAGAATTCAAAAGGTACACTAACAGTCAAAAGTTTAAGTACACCCTGAAATATTCATAAATTTCAAATTTTGTTTAAAGTTTTTTATTTATTAACTAAGTTGTGATACAAATTCATAAGTACAAACATGGGAACTTAAATGACAACAAATCAGGACAATTTACCAAAAGCAAAGTCTAAATTTTAGATTCATCAAAATAGCCGCCTCTAGCAGCAATTACAGCAGAACAAATTGCGCTCAACAAGAGAAAGAAGATAGTCTGGTGAAAGCTGCTGCCAGCACTCTTGTAAGAGTTCCCAGAGCTTCTGAGCACTGGATGGCTGCTTGGCTTTCACTCGTCGATCCAGTTCATCCCGCACTAGCTCGATGGGGTTCAGATCCGGGGACTGTGCTGGCCATTCCATAACTGTGAGCTGACGTTGCCGTTCTCTCTGCTTCAGGTAATTTTGACACAGCTTGGAAGTGTGTTTAGGATCGTTGTCTTGCTGTATTAACTGTTGGCCAACTAGTCGCAGTCCAGATGGGATGGCATGGCGCTGTAGAATGCTGTGATAGCCACGTTGGTTCAGTATTCCAGTGACTTTGTGGAGATCTCCAACTTGCTCCCCTGCATAACATCCCCAGACCATCACACTTTCTCCACCGTGCTTCACTGTTGGCACAACACACCGCTGTGTCATTCTTTCACCCGCTCTGCGCCGCGCACACTGCGTTTGGTTTTAGCCCAGGCTAGCCTTTTTTTGTTCTGGAGTCTCGGCATTAGTTTCTTTGCTGCAGTTCGTCCTTTGAATTCTGCCTCTCTTAGTCTTCTCTGAACAGTTGATGTTGAAGCTGTTGTACTTCTGGAGTTGTTCAGCTGGGCTTTGATTTCAGGTGCTGTGAGGCGTCTGTTGCGCAGACTGGTGACTCGGATATACTTGTCCTCTGAGTCTTGTAGTTCTTGGTCACCCTGACCTTTTTCTGTCCTTATTTTGACCAGTTTCTTCGTACCATTTAATGGCACAAACAACCGCATTCACAGAAACTACTTAATTTTTTTGCAATTTGCCTCGGTGATTGGCCCTCATTTCTCACTTACAACCGACTGTCTTTTTTCTGTTGTTGACTGAGCTTTGGCACCCATTTTTGCTTTTTGAAACACAAAAATATACCTTAAACTACACAGCTCCTGTGCAAGGATTTTATATGTAAAGACCTGCAGAGCATCATATTAATTGAACACGCCTATTAACGTACTCCTGAAGAAACACACTACCCCAGTAAGGACTTTTAAACTGTTTTTGGACTTTTGTGCAGAGTTAGTCATTAATTTTAGGTTGCATGCTGGACGTAAATTAACACATTTTGAAGAAGCTTGTGTTACAACACACTACATAGGGCAGATGCACTGAAGCATACAATATGAAAGCCAGGTAAACAAATTCATCTCTAGTACCTGTTAAGTTTACATTTGAAGTTTGTCATGAGCTAAGCAGCAAAACATTGGAAATTAGTAGGTGTACTTAAACTTTTGACTGGTAGTGTACATAAGAAGAAAAAGGTTCAGAACCGCTGACATGAGAGATTGTGTTAACAGTACTGCTTATCTTTAAATAGTAGTTCAGTATGTAACAGTTTCCTTGAAAGCGAGTGAAAACAATGAGGTCGGGAGTTTGATTCCTAATGATGCTGATATGGGTTAGTACAATGAGCCACATTAGTCTGGCCTGAGCACTGTGCCAGTTTCTGGCCTTCTTTAATGATTACCATTTCTAAATAGACGTTGGTGAAAAGTTAAGTACTCGTTTGAAATGCTTATTAACTACTAACATTTCAGGCAGAAATATTTTATTAAAAAGCAAGACTTAATTTTCTTTTGCGTGAAGACTTTGTAATTAAGTAATGCATGAACAAAAAGGATTAAGAATGACTTTTTATCAATTGCGAAAGCTAAAAGAAAAAAAAATTACTTATCTGGGATATACCGTGTAAATAACTCTATTACCTGTATAATCTATACAGTGACGTACGTACATAAAAAATGATACTTCCTAATCTGTCAATCTCAAATATTTTTTGTAATATTAGTAAAGGTTATTGTGTGTAGTAAGGCGGGTGCTTATGTTAATTGATAACGCTTTTAAACGGTATCAGTTAACGTAAAATGAAAATTAAATTTAAGATTATAATGGTGAAAATCTAGATCAGGAAAGTTTCACCAGACAGTTTTCGTCCAAAACATATGGGTGAAAAAGGTTTCTTGTAAAAAGTGTGATTTGATCTTTGACGCACCACTGATAAATTATTCTTGGTAGATAGATATGAACTCTAAGGACGACCTGTACCCACTTCGTCAACAAGGCTAAACAATTGACACTAAAAAACTTTCTAAATCTAACCCATAATATACTTGTCGATAGACTGTAAAGTCGATCAGATGTCGTAAGGCCGGTTACGTTAAGGTAATAAGTGTTAACAGAGTATCCCATTGACTTCGACCAGCGAAGTTAAGTGACATTGGGACTGTGTAACGACCAGTGGTTCAGAGCTCGCATGAAACTGTAGATCCCCTCTGTCATATGACCTCAACTGTTGCGAAGGTTAAAACAACCCCATTACATTTTTGTCGACGAAATATGCAAAGGTTCCAAATTCTTTGCAACAAACAAATTATCAGGTCATCCCATAAGTAATGTCATTTTTTTACCTTTATTTCCAAATGAAAATAAAACTGCATCAAAATAAACTAATCAATTTTATATTTTCCTTCACTTTCTATGACTCTCTGCCACCTCTCTACAAGCATTTGAATTCCATATTGATAAAATTCCTTCGGTTTAGAAGCAAAAAAACTCGGAGGGGGCAATGTTGATAGCCTCGAAACTTTCAAGTTCTTTCGCGTCCGGGTAGTTTTGAAGACTTCTGAATAGGTCGTAATCTGATGGTGCAAGGTCTGGAGGAATACGGAAGATGTGGAATTTTTTCCCAACCAAGCTGTTCAGTTTTGGCAGTAGTGATTTGAGCATATGAGGATGCGCGCTGTCCTGTTGAAACACACCACCCTTGCGATTGGCCAAAGAACGTCGTTTTGTTTGCAATGCAACGCTCCGTCTTTGAAGTTGCTGACAGTAGACTTCGGCTGTAATGGTTTGATTGCGCCGCAACAGTTCAAAATAAACCACTCCTTGAATATCCCACTAAACGCACAGCAAAACCTTCCTGGGATGCAGATATCCTCTTGGCTGTGGTGTAGCAGATTCCCCAGCACTAACCCACTGCCGATGACGCTTAACATTGTGATGAAGCACCCAATTTTCATCCCCAGTAATGAGTCTATTCAGAAACGGTGCTTGAAGTTGCCGAGAATGCAATGAAGAGCAAATGTTCACACGATCTCTACAGTTGTCTGGTGACAACGTATGGGGAACCCACTTCCCAAGTTTCGACACTTTTCCCAGTCGTTGCAGGTGGCGATGAACTGTGGAACCGGTCGAATTTAGTCGCTGGGCAAGTTCAACGGTTACAGCAGGATTTTCTTCAAGTGTAGCTATCAGGTCATCATTGAACTCAACAGGTTGGCCCGAGCGCGCTTCATCAGTTAAGCTATAGCCACCAGACCTAAACTTCTGGAATCATCTTTGACATTTCCTTACATTTAAAGCTGCCTCCTCATAAATATCCTGAATATTTTTTGCGGCTGCAGTCGCGTTATTTCCTTTTCTAAACTCATAAAGCATTATATGCCTGTGTGTTCCTCTGACACCTCCATCTCATCCGTAAGGGTGAAATAAACGAAGATTAACGATGAAACTTCACTTACAGAGAAGTAACATGTCTAAACACACAAAAATTCGAGTTTTCCACAAAATATACACAAACACGTGCAAACACGACGCGAGTTTAGCAATGCAAAAAAACATTACTTATGGGATGACCTGATAATATTTTTTAGAATCTTGTTCACATTTTCATGACTCAATTTGACCTTTGTTTTTTATGCAGGAAGGAGGGGGCCAAGAGCGAATGCCCCCCCTCCCCCCAAACCAAAGTTTACGAGATGCTTGGACACACTGCGTTTGAAAGATTGGAGGTCATGGATGGGGGAGAAAGATGGATTGCGGAAGTGTGTTCTCGAGTTGACCGATTGATTAAATGAAAGATTGAGCATACTGATTAACCCATGCATTAGAGTTGAACAGAAAAAGAATGTGTGTGTCGAAAGTTTGGTACTGCGTGCTCTCCTTAAAGGAGGAGACATGCAGTTAGATAGTTCAGAAGAAGTGTGTCCGTTATAATAGCGATAGTGAAAGAGAGAGGGGCAACATTTTGGCAAAGACAGAGCGATTGAAGACGGTAAGAGACGGAATTGAGACAGTGTGGGTTGAGCCACTCCATACACGAGAAGAGTCCTCCATACAGGGGCGGACAAGACCCCTTTACAGAGAGAGCAACTGAGTTGAGGTAAAGAAACTGCGGGGCCGATACAGCACACCTAATTTATTAGCCGTTTTAAGAGTACTATATATGTGATCTTTCCAGGAAAGATCACGAAAAAAAGGAAGCACCAAGAATCTTGAAGAGGAAGGAGTGAGTTATTTGCAAGATTGTGACGAGTAGACAGATAGAGTTTGAGGTATTGAAAGCCACAAGGTTTTTTCTGACCAGTCAGAGATGGTAGAAAGAACAGAGGTTAGGTGCACCACAGCCGTCTCACGCGATTCATGGAGTGTGTGTTGAAAGACGCTTTGTGAAGCGGGTGGGGAAATGAAGGGTGGAATCATCAGCATGGGAGTGGATACGACAGGAAATACGACAATTTATAAATAAAGGAAGAGTGGATGACGGGACAAAGCCCCGAGGAACACCACTATTAATACCTTCAGGAGAACAGCAGCGGCCATCTACAACCGCAGCTATAGATCAGCCAGAAAGGAAATAGGTGTTGAAGGATAGAAACCAAACGAGGGGTAGTTGGAAATTAAGAAGTTGTACCACACACTTATTTTGCTATAATTATTTCTAACATAATCCTTGGTTTTAAATAGAATTTATATAGGTTAAAAATTTTACTGTGATAGTAATTATTTTAAAATTCCTTTTCAGTTAACGTACGTTGACTTTCTGCTGTATGAACTGTTTGACATCCATCGCACCCTATATCCATGCTGTCTCAATGATTGTGACAACCTGCAAAAATTCATGCTCCGGTTCGAATCTCTGGAACCTATTCGGAAGTATATGCATTCTTGTAGGTTCATGAAGACTCCAGTAAATGGGCCTATGGCGGCATTTGTTGGAAACTAAATCAAGCTCCTACATTCTAACTTTGAATCCGTTGACATTGTTTGAAAGCCGACAAACCTACACAACCCAATTTCACCTTAAGTACTCGTGAATAAGGATTACTTTTAAAAAGTTTTATTCACACATTTACATTAAACTATCACAATTTTTTTGGATATTCTCGTATTGTAATTTTTTATTCAAGCTCTATTCCAATCTGCACCAAGATGTTTTGAATCACTGCATAGCCACCTTTGAAATGCGTATCAATTTTATCCTTCATCAAATCTGTTAATTCATATTTTTAAAAATAGTTTGTACTTTAATGCACAATTTACAGTTCCGTGCAAGTGCTGACGCGTGTAATTATTTATGTTTACAGTATTATTATTAGTTTGTGTATAAGTGCGTCGTAATTTTAAGTTCCTTAACTCGCAAAATTGTCTCATGGTAACAATTAATTATGCTTCTGACGTAATAATAATAATAATGTCTCATTGGAAGTTGCTTATTACATCCTTTCCGAAGTAAAAAACGAACTGCTCAACTACTTATATTTAGTGATCTTAAATAACAAAGAATCCGAAAGGGAACTTAATCATTAACATGTTTAACAGAACTCCTGAAGAGTAACATTACTTACTGAAATGTTCCGTTACACAACTTCTGAATCAATTATAAGAATAGTCTAATGTCGTACCAATATAATTGTAGTAATAGATAATTATCCTGTTCAAACCCACAAATATTTAAATGTTTCTTTGCAGTAATAAAATTAGGATTAAAGAAATAAGCTACAGAAATTCTCTATCAATCCATGGCAGAGATAAATATTGCTAAAGTACTGACGTACAGTACTCAATTTTTATTAAACTCGTAAACTACAAACTGGTGTGGGTTGGTTGTCCATAAATCCACTTTCAGAAATGGTGCCCAATACCGTTTAAGATAAAAAATATTTTCAAAACAATGTTGAGAATTTTTTCCGTTTGCACGCGTAAAAATAGTCAGTTTCGGCCAAAAGTTGGTTTCCCAAACCTTTTCATACAAATACTTTCTACTGAGTGGGGTTGAAAGAGTTTCGTCCGAAACTATCCAGACTAGTTTTCACCGAGAAAAACTTAGTTAAACTCAATTTTTTAACGAATGCTTAACTGGGATTTAAGGTCCCAAGTATTCTTATTCCATTTTTGAAATGGAATAACGACTATCTGAAAAGTAAGGAATAAGTGAAAAATCTACCAAATTTTAGTTATAATAAATCAACTTAAATACTTTATTTACATTTGCACTTAATCATATAATTTAAATACATAAAAATCTCCCTTCTAAAGGTTCGCAAAATTTTAATACTTTAGAAAACTAAATTGAGAAAGTTAATTTGTTTTTCCATCCCATCAATGTCGGAAGGAGGATAAAAACCACACCAAAGGTTTAAATAATGAAATGTATGCAGCTTCTGCCTTCTAAAAGAAAAAAAAAAAAATTTGCTTTGTTGGCACCCCAATCAGGCGGCTCTTGTGGGGTGTTGGGACGGTGCGGGTGCCCAGTGCCCGGAACAAATGCACCTGTTGGCCCATTCTTGCTCCCACATCGAAAGCTCACTCGTCCCCCACCAACTGCCTCGCATGGCGAAACATCTGCGGAAAAATTATTTACTATTAATGACTTAATGGGGATTTAAAAAAAAAAAAATTTTTTGCATGGACACATTTTAAAGGAGTTTTACTTTGGGTGAAAATATTAGGGCCAAAGTGGGGAGCAGGTGCTCTCTATATTTCTCGCCTTTTTTTTTTTTTCCTTTAGGAAAGAGGAGCCAAGGGCGAATGCCCACAAAAACGGCCTCCTCTAGAGAAGAAGAGTCAAAGTTTCTAAGGTGCCTGGACACTGCGTTTAAAAGAGTGGAGGTCATAGACCGGGGAGGAAACGATGGATTGAAGGAGGTTATTCTAGACTTCACCGGTTGAATAGATGAAAGAGCGGGAATATCGATTAACCCTTGCACTAGAGAGTTTCGCTCCTAGCGAGCCCTTCTCAATTGGTAAGGACTATGAACGGAGAATGGCGTTTATATACACCTGGAAGTTAATTATCAGGGATTAGGCTGAGTGAACCTTCCCATCCTCTTCTCAGAAGATAGTTAAGTGAACCCTCCGACCCAGTTTTGACCTGATGGATATACCTGTGTTGCCTGGGGATTTTCGGAGGGTAATGTTACAAAATTCTTATTACATATAACTTTGTTAATTAAGAGAGAATTGACCATAGGATAGATTAGAATTTGGTATAGAGCCTATAAGACTAGATTCAACAATTTACGCTTAACATAATTACTAGGTTTTAAAACAAAGTTGCAATTACTGAAATCTATTACATGGTTATAGTCTCTAACATGACAAAATATCGCACTACTTTTTTCATTCCTCACCCTCACATCTCTCTTGTGTTCATAAATTCTCTTACTGAGGTCCCTCCCCGTTTCTCCCAATACATTATCAAGACATTCTTTACATGGTACTAATACACACGTGTCTTTTTCGTCCATATTGGTCCTTATTAACATGTCATTTATGCAGTTATTATATTTGAATGTCACAGTAGTGCCTATTTTCTGACAAGTTTTCTTAAGCCCTTTCAAGTTTTTGTTACAGGGGAGGACAATACTTTTCTTGTAATCCTTGTTTACAGTTGACCTGCCAATATATAACGTTTTCCTGGCTGCCAAATGAGCGTTAAAAATGAACCATTTGGGATAATACAGATTTTTAAATATATTGTTGATTTTTTGTATCTCCTTATCAACATAAGAAGGGTGACATTCTATATGCTCTTAGAAACAGTGAAGATACAACTGATTTTTTTACTTGGTCATCATGAAATGAAAAATAGTGAACGCAAGAGTTTGAATTGGTCTCCTTCCTACACACAGGGAAAATGACTCCATAAAATTGTCTGTGTATAGGAAGGAGACCAATTCAAACTCTTACATTCAATATTTTTCATTTCATGATGACCAAGAGGATGGGAAGGTTCAGTCAACTAATCACTGATTAACCTCCAGGTGTATATAAACTCTGTTCTATGTTTATACAGTCATTAGCAATTAAGAAGAGCTCGCGAGGAGCTGAAATTTTATTGGTGTTAAGAAATAAAAGTGTCCATAAATGATTACCCTGATTAAAGCATGCTATGACTTAAATAAACACGTATTCAAACAGTTTTAATCATAAGTAGATAAACATACAAAGTTTTGATACATAGTTAATGAACTTAATAAGTTTCCACATGTGCACCCCTAGTGACACGTAAAATGTCTAAACGGTATTCCCACTCACGCCACACATTTTCCAACATTTGTGGGTTAACTGTTGCAATTGCATCCGTAATGCGTTCTCGCAATGTCCTGATATCTGGAACAACTGTTGCATAAAATCTTTAACATGACCCCAGAGAAAAAAATCCAGCGGGGTAATGTCTGATGATCTTGGGGGCCATGGGATTGGCCCGTCCCTGCCAATCCATCGATTTGGAAATGTTGCGTCGAGAGTTTCACGAACAACATGCGCCCAATGAGGGGGTGCCCCATCTTGTTGGAAGATGACAGTTAGCTGCCTGTCTTGCAGCTGGGGGATGGCGTAATTGGTGAGCATATCCAGGTACACAGTTGGGGAAACAGACATTTTACGTGCCACTAGGGGTGCACATGTGGAAGCTTATTAAGTTCATTAACTATGTATCAAAACTTTGTATGTTTATCTATTTATGATTAAAACTGTTTGAATACGAGTGTTTATTTAAAAGTTATAGCATGCTTTAATCAGGGTAATCATTTATGGACACCATATATATATATATATATATATATATTTTTTTTTTGAAAGTATGACCGCTCATGGCCACCAAAAGAAAGGTGGATAGCAGAGCGAACACAGGACGAAGACTATGAAACAGTGAACGGAAGTGAACAATAGACGGGGATGGGGGGGGGCAGTCACAACCGGTAAAGAAGTCGGGAGCGAAGGAAGAAGGAGAACAACCCGGTTACCGAAAAGTAGGGACCTTCCGATAGAATAGCGCCAAGCCTATCACAAGGCCCGACCCTCTCCAAAAAGGGAAAATACTCTGCGCGCAGCGCAGAGTAAAGCGGACACTCCACCAGCAGGTGGGCAATTGTGAGTAAGATGTTACAATCGGGACATCGGGGCACCCGATCCCCGGCCATCAAATAGCCATGGGTCAGGTGGGTGTGGCCAATACGGAGGCGGGCCAAAGCCACCTCCTTATGGCGCGACCGATGGAAGGAAGAGGCCCAACATCCCAATTTGGGTTTAATCTTGCAGAGTTTGTTATTTGCAGCGCCATCCCAGCGACTCTGCCACCGGGAGCGCAAAAACCTACGGAAGCCAGGGATATAATCGGAAAAGGGGAGGGACACGGGTGAAACCTGTAGTCGGCACGCGGAACGGGCAGCTCGATCGGCAGCCTCATTTCCAGCCACGTTAACATGTGCAGGAACCCAGCAAAATACCACCCCTTGCCACCAGAAGTGACAAGGATATGGCACAGTAGCTGGATTCGTCGGACCAGTGGGTGGACAGGGTCAAAACACTCCAGGCCATCCAGGGCACTGCGGGAATCCGAATAGATGACAAACGACCCATCCGGATGCTCCCGCACCACCTCCAGAGCGCTCAGAATGGCATAGAGCTCCGCCGTGAAAACGGAAGCCTCATCAGGGAGACGGGTACATCGGGGAGCAAGGGCAAACGACTGGGGAACAGCCGCGGCCCCAACGCCCCCCGACGACCTCGAGCCATCTGTGAAGACCGCAACACATGCAGAGTGACACGCTGCATGCTGAAGGAACAGAGACCGAAGTAAGGCAGTCAGAATCGGCCCTGCGAAAGGGGCGCAACGCCCTACAGCACGCAACAGGGGTGCTCTCCCAAGGTGCAACACCCCTGAAAGAGACCGGTATAATGGATGGAGGAGGAATGCCCATACCATCGAGGAGGGAGGTCACCGTGTCGGTGAAATACCAACCCCCATCCCGGCAGAACGCCCTCTCAACCACCTGGAACAGAGGAGAGGTGGGAAGACGGAGGATCCGGAGATAGTGCTTAGCAATGAGGAACGACCTCCGATCCTCCAAGGGAGGGATGTCGCACTCAACCTGCAGACTATCAACCGGAGAGGAGCGGAAGGCGCCAGATGACATGCGCAGTCCTCTAGAGAGGACCGGATCCAGTATCCGAAGGGCCGTGCGGGAGGCGGAGCCATACACCACTCCCATAGTCTAATTTGGATCGTACCAGGGACACGTACAAACGGAGGAGTGTCCGCCTATCCGCGCCCCATGTAGTATGCGACAGATGTCCCAGCAAATCCAGGGTACGTCTCGCGGACTCACGCAGCCGGCGAAGGTGGGGAACCCAGCTCAAACGGCTGTCGAAAACCATACCCAAGAAGCGTACTGATGGAACGAGGGCCAGAGGCTGACCCCCGAGTGTAAGGTTAAAGGCCGGGATGGCGCCGGATCCCCGTCTCCTCGACGGAAGGAAGGCCACACACGACGTCTTCGGGGAAGACAGCGTAAGGCCCACCGACGACGCCCAGCGTTCAACCCGATTGACCGCGAGTTGGACTTGCCTCTCCACGAGGGGGGGACTCGTCCCCGCGGCATAGACAGCCAGATCATCTGCGTAGATGGAACAGCGCACCGAGGGCGGAAGAGCTCCCGGTAGCGCAGACATAACCAGATTGAAGCAGGAGACGCTTAAAACACACCCCTGGGGCACCCCCTCCTCCTGAACATACAGGTCAGATAGGGCCCGCCCCATTACGGACGCGGAAAGTGCGACGGCAGAGGAAGTTGCGAAGAAACGTGGGCAAAAAGCCCACAAAACCAAGAGACTTCAAACGGTCCATGACAACTCCCCGACGGGTCGTGTCATAGGCCTTTTGGACGTCGAAAAAGATGGCCAGAACAAGATTCCGGCGGGAAAATGCCTCCCGTACATCATGGCCAAGGAGGAGAAGGGGGTCCAGAGTACCCCGAAATCGACGAAAGCCATACTGGGTCAGGGGGTATAACCAAGCGACTCCAGTGTAAAGGAAAGTCGGACGGCCACCATACTTTCCAGGAGCTTGCATAAGCAGCTCGTCAAAGCAATAGGCCGATAGCTCGCCACCTCCGCCGGATCCTTCCCCGGCTTAGGTATCGGGACCACAATCGCCTCCCTCCAACGGGAAGGGAACGACCCCTCAACCCACACCCGGTTGAAAAGATCCAGCAAGAAGTGCAGGGCCATCGGGTGTAGATTCCAAATAAAGTCATACGGAATGTCATCAGGGCCAGGGGCGGAAGAACGACGGGTTGCCAAGGCAGCCCGAAGTTCCCGCATCGTAAAGAGACGGTTACAGGGCTCGTTCCCAGGGGGCTGGAACGTGACCTCCGATAAAGGGCGATCCGCAGCTGAAGGCGAACGGGAAACCGCAGCAAAAGCACCGGCCAGCCGATCAGCCACAGCAGCAGGATCTGAAAGGAAGCCGTCCCCGTCCGGAAGGACAGGGCGACTAGCAGGGACCGGCTTCCCCTCGATACTACGTACTTTGCGCCACACAGCAGCAGAAGGGGTAGATGAGGAGATGCCGGACACAAAAGCACGCCAAGAGGCCGCGGCCCAACTTGAGAGTCCGGCGGGCGAAAGCCTTCGCCCGCCGCATCTCAATCAAGTGGTCCGCGCGCCGGGTGCGGTGGAAGCGGCGCGTTGCCCTCTTCTTCTCGCACACCGCCTGGTGACATGCTGGAGTCCACCACGGGACGCTACGAGTCCGCGGGTTACCGGAAGATCGAGGAATACAGTCCTCCGCGACGCCCATCACCACCCGCTCGAAGAACTCCAAGCTCTCATCAACAGAGCGAAAGCTCAATACCGAACGGACAATGACGGAACGAGCTCTGAAAGATGGCCAGTCAGCCCGCGCAAGGCACCACCTCGGTCGAGACGAGACGCCCGGCTGCGGTCCGACCGGCTCAAGACAGACTGGGTAATGATCACTGCCATAAGAGTCCCCCAACACCTTCCACGAAAAATCGAGTAAGGCATCGAGGGACACCAAGGAGAGATCAATACAGGTAAATGAACCCGTGGGTTCGTGGAAGTAGGTTCACCGGAATTGAGGCACGCAAAGGAAAGTTCCTCCATTAAGGAGAGTAACATACCAGCAACATTAGTCGACCGAACATCTCCCCAAGCCGGGTCGCGACTGTTAAAGTCCCCGAGGAGGAGAAACGGTCGAGGCAGTTGCAGCACCAACTCGCGAACCGCGTCGCGAGGAGGAGGGTCATGAGGAGGAATATAAATTAAGCAGGCAGTGTACTGGCGATCTAAAAAGAGCCACACAGCCACAGCCTGCAAGGAAGTGCGAAGAGGCACACCTCGCGATGGTAACGAATGATGCACGTAAATCGCCGCACCCCGCCGGCGTGTGTGCTCATCCGGGGTGCAAGGAAAACCAACATAGCCAGAGAGACGAGGGAGTCCCCGCGCAGCCAGGATAGTCTCCTGGAGACAAACACAGGAAGGCCGCTCGCTCTCCAGCAGGGAGGCAAGGTTCTCCCAGTTAGCTAAAAGCCCCCTACAGTTCCAATGCAAAATGGAACTGTAAGGGGAAGCGGCATTAGAAGAGGCAGAGAAAACAGCGAAATAGCCACGGACCAAGCTAAGCAGCAAACTCAACGGTCCGTAACCAGGGACGGAATCGGCTTCCCCGACTCATCCCGAACTGAGGGGGTAGGGGCCACCGACCCCGCAGCTGCTTCACCCGTAGTAGAACGAGAAGTGGAGAGTAGAACAGGGAGGTCAGAGGGGGGCTCCCCTGGCGGGGGGAGAGACGACGAGACGGGCCCAGCGAAACCCCCAACTCCCCACCAGAGGGGGACTGGGGGGAACCAGTTGTTCGAGGGCTCGTCAAACCAGACAAGCACTGACGGGGAGAGGGGGGGGAGGAAAGGTCGACCACAGGTGGGAGAGGTAGATCCAGGAGAGAGACCCGACCACTCTCAGCAGGAGCCGAAGGGAGAGAGACTCCATGAAGAAGGGCCAGGCTCCTCTCGACCGGGTCTATCATGGGAACAGTCAGGAATCGAGGGTGTCATGGGGTGGTGCACCTCGACCGACACCCGGACACTGGTCGGGGCACCCTCACGGGAAGGTGACGCCTCACCAGCTCCTCCGTATAGTGGGGGCAGTCCCGAGCGGATCAGGAGCGGCGGCGCCGCTTCCCCTCCAGTGAAGAAGGGAAGCAGGGCGAGCAGCGGTCACGATCGGGTCCGGAGGACTCCGACTCCGACCACGGCGACGCTTCCTCCTCCCCTTCGGGCATCACCCTCCCCACCCGAGAGACGAGTAGGCAAGGATCCAGACCCCAAGGCCGAAGAGGGAGAAGGGGCACTTGTAGGCAGGGAATCAGATGGGATGTCTGAAAGTGAGGCAGAGGAACAAGAAGGACCCGCGGCGCCAGGAGGACCACCAACCCCCTGAACTTCCAGGGGGGGCACCACTCCGGTAGACGCCGGGGTAGCACGGGAGGGGCCCGAGGACCCGCCAGGGCCAAGAGCCGCAGCGTAGGACAACCCCCGCCGCGGCTCCCGGTCACGGACCCTATCGCGCGCCTCCCGCGCACTAAGGAATTCGGTAGTCCTTAAGGACCGCACCTCGAATTCAAACTTGAAAACGGGGCAGTCCCGAGAGGAAGAAGGGTGGGCCCCCGAGCAGTTCGAGCACCGCGGGGGCTTCGTGCACGGGGTAGGGTGCGCAGGCCCACCGCAGCGAACACATAGCTCACCCTCACAGCGGCACGCAGAGCTAACATGGCCGAACCGGTTGCAGCCAAAGCAGCGAACCGGGTCAGGCACATATGGTCGCACCGAAAACTCACACGACCGGCGATCACCCATGCCCCAGAACACCTGGGCCGGAGGCACAAGGGAGTCAAAGGTCAGGAGCAGACGAGCGGACGGGGTAAGAGCACCATCCCGGCGCGACGAAAAGCGGAAGACCCTCGTTACCCCCTGGGGGGCAAGATCCTCCTGCAACTCGCCAACCGGGATTGACAGCAGACGGGAAGCGAAAATGGTGCCCTGACAGCTATTCAATTGCGGATGGGGAGTCACAGAAACTCTGCAACCCAAGACGTCCTGCAACTGTAAAAGGGACCCAGTCACCCCCGAAGAACGGGACTTCAAAAGAAGAGACCCATCCTTCAGAGGGGCGGATATCATAACGACAGGGAACCCCTATCGTCTTAAGGCGCTGAAACACCCGTTCCGAGTTGCCCGGAAGGGAGCCAGCGGAAGGGCGGAGAACAAGGAACCTGTCCACCGGACAGAAATTGACAGCAGAGACAGGTCCATGTGTAACGGTAACCGATAGTGGGCGAGAGAACAAGTGCCGCGAAGACCCCGCCCTACGGCCACCACGAGTCCGGCCACGAGAGCCAGACGCCGCAGAGGACGAGAGGGGGCCATACGGCTTGAAGGTCAATCCAGCGGAGGCAGAGGCCGCTGAACGACCAGAAGTAGTAGTCTTATCCAAATCCAAGGGCGGGCCAGAGTCGTCACAGAAGGTGAGTGAAGTTTAGAAATAGAACCCATAAATAGTAGCTTTACAAAAAAGACAGCCTCTGACCCAAGGCGATGCACCATCCGCCGCTGCATCCTTCAAGGCGCAGGCCCAACGTCCCGGGTAGCCCGCCCCCCAACTTAACTGTCGTTTTAAAAACAGCAGATTGGCACTACGGAGATTTGTCCGTTAATAGCCAAGCAGAGACCCAATCCAGACGCAGCAGCGGTCCGGGCGCCCGTACCATCCCCGGAGCACGGCTCAGCCACGGAGCGATGCCCCCCGGCGGGTGCACCCGATGACGCCAAGACTACAAATACAAACAGAGGGGGGGGGGGATACTACGATTGACAGAGGCACAGGACCGAGTCAAGACAAAAGAAATTCCGGGAGACGGAAAAAAAAGGGGAGCAAAAGAAAGAAAAGGGGGGGGGGGGGGGGAAAAAAAAAAAAAAAACGCAACTAGGTACTCTTCGCCCACACCCCGCGAGGAGTTGAGGAAACATCAACAACCCACGAGATGTACGAGCCCCCTCGGCCCGGCAAGCCGGAGTACCTAATCGAGGGTGTGTATGTATATATATATATATATATACAGGGTGGGCCGTAAGTTTCCATACATAGGAAAAATTAAACGTTTGTTTTTATGTTTCAGATACCCTAAAATATGCGTTTGACGTAAGATCTTGTTTACTGATGAAGCAAATTTTTACGTCAATGGAGAGGTTAATCGGCAAAACATACGTTATTGGAGTAATGCTAACCCTAACTGGCTGAGTCCGACGAAGATGCAAGGTGCCGGTAAAGTGATGGTGTGGGCCGGGATATGGGGTGACAGAATTATTGGACCAATTTTTGTCAGTGGAAATCTTAATGCCGAAAGGTATCTTAACATGTTGCAAGAGAGATTTTCCCATCCCTGCTAAACGAAGAAGGTAACTTCCCAGTTTACTTCCAGCAAGATGGAGCTCCACCTCATTATGGTCTTCACGTGCGTCGGTATTTGGATCAGCAGCAGTTTCCGGATGCTTGGATTGGTCGGCGTGGTCCTGTGGAGTGGCCTCCCAGATCCCCAGATCTCACCCCCCTTGATTTCTATCTTTGGGGCACTTGAAGGCCATGGTGTATCAGGAAAAATACGAGACATAAATCATCTAAAGGAACGTATCACCAACGCCATTACAAGCATAACGTCAACTGTGCTAATGCGTGTTCATCAACAGTGGGGAACACGTATTGAAATGTGTTTTCAAAACAATGGCAACCATGTAGAGCATATTATATAAATAAAAATGGTTGTCCATAAAAAAATGTTTATTTTTCCTATGTATGGAAACTTACGGCCCACCCTGTATATATATATGTTATATATATTATATATATATATATATATATATATATATATATACACACACAGGGCGTCCCCAAAAATGTACACACACTTTAACAGCTGATAGCTCAATTGATGTTTCTTTCCAAGTTAAACCCATTAGAATTAATAATGGCAGTCAGACTAAGCTTTGAACAAAGGAAATTCATTCTAAAATGCTACTGGAAGTGTGAAAACGCAGTTGAAGTGCAAAGACAGTTAGGAGGGAGTTTCAAACAGATCCACCAACGCGACTTACCATCACTCGAATTAGAGATAAGTTTGAAGCCGATGGAACTGTTCAGAATGTCCACAAGAAGCGTTCCGGAAGACCACGGACATCGACAAGCCCCACAAAGCAAGAAGAGTACTGGAAACGTATCACCAAAGTCCAAGAAAATCTGTGCGGCAAGCGAGTCGTGAGGTAGGAATTTCAGAATCGTCTGTCCAACGCATTTTGAAGCGCTGTCAATGGAAAAGTTACATTCCAAGATTAGTCCATGCTATTAATGAAGATGATGATCCGGACCGAAGAGTGGAGTATTGCGAGTGGTACTTGGCACGATGTGGATGTGGATTGGACGAAGGGGTTTCGTAGAATACCCTCCGCGTTCACCAGACCTCACACCACTAGACTTTTTTTATGGGGATACTTAAAAGACAAAGTCTACGCTATAAAACCTGCAACAGTCGCTGAATTGAGAGCAGCCATTGAACGAGAATGCACACAAATACCAAACGAAATGTTTCGTGATATTTGCGATTCCATTGCTTCGCGTTATCAGCAGTGCCTGGACCAGAACGGACGTCAGTTTGAAAACAGGCGTTGACAAAACAATTAAATAATGTCTGTAGATTCTATTACATTTTGAAAATGAAATGTATTTTAATAAACACTGCCTTTATAAGTATTTAAAGTGCGTATACATTTTTTTGGGACGCCCTGTATATATATATATATATTTTTTTTTTTTGTATTGGGGCGTTTACCGCCACTTCCCGCTATATGGTAGCGGATATCATGGCGAGGCGGAATACGAGAAAGAGAAACAGAGACGGAGAAAAGGCACTAGAAAAGGGAGAACAGCGGACTACAGGTGAGAAGTCACCTAAAGCTCAGATAGGATGCGAGATTGGGAGAGGAAGAGGAAAAGACGGTCAAGCGAGAAGAGAGGGCTCTCAGCGAGCATAAGGCGTAAACGTTCGGGGAGGGGGAAATCAGAAAGGAACGGGAAGGCGCGACGACGTACTGACGACAGGGTGGGGCATTCCACAAGGATGTGAGAGACGGTGAGGGGCGACTGCAGGAGGCGCAACGAGGAGCCTCCTGCCGGAACATAAGATAGCCGTGCGTGAGGCGCGTATGGCCGATGCGAAGCCGCGCAAGGACGACCTCTTTGTGTCTGGAGCGGTGGAAAGAGGACACCCAATATGACAGACGGGGGCGGATGGACCAGAGTTTATTTCCGGTGGCATCATCCCAGGACTGTTGCCACATGCGGTCGTAAAAGGAACGAAAGACCTGCACATAGTCTGAGAAGGGGAGCGGGCGGGGGAGGGGAGGCAGCGAGGCGGCGGACCGGGCTATGCGGTCCGCCGCCTCATTACCGGAAACACCACATGGGCGGGAACCCAGCAAAGGTGACCCGGATCCGGTGAACGGTGTGCAGGACATGGTACTCCTGTTGAATAAGGCGTACGAGGGGGTCCGGGAATCATAGCGCTCGAGCGCCTGAAGGGCGCTCAGCGAGTCCGAAAAAATGGTACAGGAGGACCGCGAACAACCCGATACCAGACGGAGGGCTTCCAGAAGGGCAAAGAGCTCCGCGGAAAAGATGGAGGCCTGAACCGGCAGGGGGATACGCCGGGAGGTAGGTGACAATGACGGAGAGAAGACGGCGGCCGCGACACCTGCAGGGGAGCGCGAGCCGTCGGTGTAGACGGAACGTCGTCCGAATGGACGGGAAGATGGGCCAGAAAAGAAGACCGGAGGACGGCAGGAAGAGACTCCTTACGCAGGCCACGGAGCGCCTGGCAACGGCAGATAGGGGTGGTCCGCCAGGGGGGCGACAGATCGAAGGAGAACGGCAGAATAGAGGGTGGGGGATCCCAGGGACGAGAAAATCTCGGCCAGAGAGGCAGCGAAATGCCACGTGTCAGGCCGGGGTAGCGCCTGGGAGATCGCGGAGAAGAGTAGGGACATCGGAAGGCGGCAGATGCGAAGGTAACACTTCGCCATGAGAAGGCCCCGGCGAAGGGGCAGGGGAGGTGTCCACAGTCCACCTGAAGACTAGCGACAGGGGACGAGCGGAAGGCACCCGACGCCAGGCGAAGGCCACGGTGGAGAAGAGGATCCAGCATACGGAGTGCCGGAGAGGAGGCGGAGCTGTAGACCACACAGCCGTAGTCGACACGGGATTGCACCAGGGAGGTGTACAGGCGCAGCAGAGTACGCCTGTCCGCCCCCCAGGTCGTGTGGGACAGATGACCCAAAAGGGAGAGGGTGCGGCGAGATGTTTGCCGCAACCGCCTAAGGTGTGGAACCCAACCGAAAAATCCGTCGAGGGTCATACCCAGGAATCTAACGGATGGGACGAGGGGAAGAGGAGTGCCGGCAAGGGTAAGGGCGAAGGTATGCGACAGACGGAGGCGCCGAGGACGGAAAAGCATACTGGAAGACTTAGAGGGTGAGAAAGCATAGCCAACCGAGGACGCCCAGCGAACCACCGCGTTGATGGCTAGCTGGAGCCGACGTTCAGCCAAAGACGGGAGGCGGCCAGAGCAATAGATAGCCAGGTCATCGGCATAGAGGGAGCTACGAACGGATGTAGGCAGGACCGTAGCGACTGTGTTCATCACGAGTGAGAAACAAAAGACGCTAAGGACACTACCCTGAGGGACACCCTCCTCCAACGGAAAGCGGTCAGAGAGGGCAGAACCGATGCGGACGCGGAAAGAACGGGCGGACAAGAAGTTAGAAATAAAGGAAGGGAGAAAGCCTACGAAACCCAGGGAGCGTAAGCAGTCGAAGACCGCGCTCCGCCGGGTAGTATCGTAGGCCTTCTGGAGGTCGAAAAAGACGGCGAGTACAAATTGACGCCGGGAGAAAGCCTCCTGCACGTCATGGCTAAGGAGAAGGAGGGGGTCGGTGGTAGACCGGAAGCGCCGGAAACCAGCCTGGGTAGCAGGGTACTGGTCACTCGCCTCCAAGGTAAAGGACAGCCGCGAGGCGACCATCGCCTCCATCACCTTGCAGGCACATCATGTTAGGGAAATGGGGCGATAGTTCGACGGGAGTGAGGGGTCTTTATCGGGCTTCGGGATGGGGACGACGATGGACTCACGCCATCGGTCCGGAAATGAACCCTCCAACCAAATCCGGTTATAGAGGTCCAGTAGAAAGCTGAGAGCAGAGGGGTGGAGATGCCGTAACAAGTCATAGGGGATATTATCGGGGCCGGGGGCGGAGGAGCGTCGGGGGCGGAGGGCCTCCCGAAGCTCTGTCATGTGGAAGAGGTGATTATAGGGGTCATCCCTATGAGGTGGAAGTTCCGGTGGGTCGCGGCGGGAATCGGAACTGGAGATGGCTGCAAAGTGCGCCGCGAGTGCGTTCGCGACGGCCTCCGGATCGGACACGAACTCGTCGTCCCCGACCCGAAGCACCGGGGTCGAGGGGGTACACGGGTCCCCTCAAAGCTACGCACCTTGCGCCAAACAGTCGAGAGGAGATCCCGGACACGTAACTCCGCCAGGAGGTACGCCGGGCCAGTTTCAGGACCCGACGGGCCACTGCCTTCAGGCGCTGAAATTCTATCTTGTGCTCCAGCTGGCGGGTCCGGTAGAAGGCGGCGGCCGGCACGGCGCCGCTCCTGAACAGCATGGGAGCACTCTGGGGTCCACCATGGGACGCTTCGCGGCCTGGGGGAGCCAGAGGTACGGGGGATGCAACTGGCGGCAGCCGAGAGGATCTTACTCTCGAGGAAGGCGAGGGCCTCATTGACGGAGGGAAAGGCAGGAATTGATGGCGAGATCGCCGTGCCCCTCGCGTATGAGGCCCAGTCTGCTCGGGCGAACAGCCAGCGCGGGCGGACCGAGGTGGGGGGGAGGAGACGGGTCGGGGTAAGACACACTGGGAAATGGTCACTGCCGGAAGAATCCGGCAGGACCTCCCAGGTGAACTCCGTCACGATTTCGAGGGAAACCAGGGAAAGGTCGATACAGGTGAAACTGTCATGGGCCGAGTGAAGGCAGGTTGGGGAGCCATCGTTCAGAAAGGTGAACTCGAGCTCGTCCATAAAGGAGAGAAGGGTCCCGGAGAGAAAGGTGGAGCAAACGTCCCCCCAGGCCGGGTCCCGACTGTTGAAGTCCCCGAGAATCAGAAAAGGGCGGGGAAGCTGAAGAATTAGGTCACGGAGAGAATCGGGTGGAGGGCGTACGTTAGGGGAGAGGTAAAGAGAGCAGACAGTGAGCTGGCGCCCCAAGGAAAGGCGCACGGTCACAGCTTGCAGGACTGTACGGAGCGGGAGGGGGCGGAAAGGGACGGAGCGGTGCACGAAGACCGCGGCGCCCCCCCTCCCGCCCCATCGAGAGGCGGGGAAGGGAGCCCGCAGTAACCGGACACTCGAGGGAGGGAACGGGATCCCAGAATCGTCTCCTGAAGGCAGAAAACACGCCGGACACCTGGAGGCCAGGAGAGAGGAGAGACTCTCGAGGCCTACCAGGAGCCCGCGGATGTTCCACTGCAGGAGCGAGGTATAGGGAGGGGTAGGAAGGTCAGCGTAAAGGATGGTTATGGGGTGGGTGGGCCGATCGGGCGGCCCGAGATTAAAGAGGGAATCGGAAAGCCCCGGAGTTCAGCGAGGGACGCCGAACGAGGGCGAAGGTCACCCCGACGAGGGGGCGATGTGGAACCAGACGCCGGCAAGTCCTCCAGAAGAGGAGTCTCCCTGACGTCCGGGGGAGAGCGATGCAGAGAAGGGGATGTGAGAGGTATCCAGAATGCCCCTCCCTTCACCGGAGGTGCGGGGGAGGCAGGACTACGAGGGGGAGTGGAAAATAATACCTCACCCAGAGGTATTGGCAGGTCGAGGAGAGAGATGGGGCGGGTCAAGCGCGGGGGCGTGCACGTCCCACCCACGCCGACCAGGCGGGCGAGTTCCCCTCCAGTGGGTCCATCGACCGGGCCGGAGAGGGGTGTATCTCAGCCCCCACCACGAGGGCCGTCGGGGACCCCAGGGGGGAGCGTGCATAACGGTTGGGCAGTGGGGACGGTGAGGACACCGGGGCGGTAGGGCGAAGGGGGCGTTTGTGTTTGGGAGAGGAAGGTGATGCGAGGCTTATGGCTTCGAACCTTTCGGGGTCACCACTGGCGCGGCGCTTACGGCCCCTACGCCTCCGTCGTGCGGCCCGCATGGGTGACGGCGGGTCACGATCCGGAATGGGGGTGGCCGAAGGCGCCGGTGGAGAGGGCGTAGAAGGGGCAGGGGGGGTTGCCGACGAAGCATCGGCGTTCGCGGAGGGAGCACGTGGGGACGCGCTGGTAGTACGGGGAGCCACGGTAGGAATCCGCTGGGCGGGAGGATGGACTGGGAGTAGCGGACACGGTGGTGGAGGCGCGTTGGGAACCGCCGGTGAGGACGGGGTCCGGGAACGGAGAGCCTCGGCGTACGAGGCACCACGCCGGGCCTCGCAGCCACGCAACCGCTCCCGCCTCCCGAGCGCTGAGAAACTCTGATGAACAGAGGGCCCGAACCTCCCTTTCAAACAGGAAGGACGGGCAAGAGCGGGATGAAGCAGGGTGTGGTCCATGGCAGTTGGTGCAGGAAGGCGGAGCAGTACAGGGCAAGGGGTGGGGAGGGCCGCCGCAGCGGACACACAACGGGGCCGGCTGACGGCAGGAGCTGCTCACGTGGCCAAACCTATTACACTGAAAACAGCGCGTAGGATCTGGCACGTATGGTCGTACTGAGAATTCGCACGCTCGTCTCTCACCAAAGCCCCAGAATACCGAAACGGGGGGCACCAGTGAGTCGAAAGTGAGGAGCAGGCGAGGAGAAGGGGCGGTTTGGGACCGCGATCTGTCGGGAAAGCGGTACACCCTCACAACACCCTGGGAGGCGAGGTCAATCTGGAGGTCTTCCACCGGGATGGGTAGAAGACGAGCAGCGTAAATTGTGCCCTGGCACTGATTGAGGCGGGGGTGGGGAGTCACCGTGATCCCGCAGCCCAGGACATCGGGGATAGCGAGCAGAGAGGAGGTTTCGGCAGAGGAACGCGACCTTATCAAAATGGAGCCATCCCTCTGAGGCCGAAGGTCAAAACGCGCCGTCCCCGTCTTCCCATGGATCGCTCGAAAGAGGCGTTCGTGGTTAGTGGGGAGGGGCTTGGAGGAGGAGGGGCGGAGGACGAGGAACTTGTCCATCGTCCTAAGGCCGAGTGAAGCCGTCTGGCCAAACACCACTGGAACTTCGAGGGGGCGAGAAGACGAGAAAGGCGGACGGCGAGTCCCACGTCCCCCAGGGGCCGAGGGGGCCGGGGGCGATGAGGCCCGACCGGAGTGGGAGGCGACCGGGGCCGCGGGCCTCCCACCTGAGGGCGAAAAAGCAGGTGGGTCCCTATCGGGACCTGGAATATGGGGGGATCCAGGGGTCGGGGGGTCCACTGCAGGTCCATCCGCTACTGGCGGGGGTCGGGCAGCGGCGCCACGAGCCTGGGGAAGAGAGGGAGAGGAGGTGTCGGCAAGAAGAGCAGATGGGGTGGGCGAGGGCTGCCGACTGCCCTTACCAGACCCACTGTCCAAAGAGGTAGTCAGAGGGAGATCAGATGCACAAGCCGGGTCGTCAACGAGGTCCATTAGATTTGTAAGTGTTTCCATAGAAAATTTTTATTGTTGTTTCGCGCCCGGGGCCGCGGGGAACCGATTACCCGGGGCCCAAGGGGACCAAGCGCACGCCGGCGGGGGATGGGTGCCTCGTCCCATGTAGGTACCCCCGTTTCAAAAGGGGCCCTTGCAGCGTCGAAAGTTCTCCCCCGCCGGCAGCAAAGACCAAGGCCCCCCAGGGTCCCAGGCCTGGGCACCCTACCAGCCAACTTAGTCCGGCCCCGGCAATGGGGGCGAGACCCCCAGCGACCAGCCCCGGCAGCCCACGGGGCGCGCGAAGTGAACAGAGAAAGCAGAAAAAACAGAGGGGGCAAGGAAGAGAGTAAAGAGGGGAAGACAGGAAAGAGGGGGCTGTAGGATAGCAGGGTATGCTAAAAGTCCACTTCGCAACCGGGCGGGGACCCGGCAGGGCCCCCAGCCGCGGCTGACCCCCCTCGCCACATGGAGGCAGGAGCCCGCGGGCGATCCACCCCAGAAAGACCGCCCGCGGGGAGGGGTATATATATATATATATATAACAAAGAACTATAGACCAGTGTCATTGACGTCCCACCTCACCAAAGTATTTGAAAGAATAGTTAGAGAAAATTTATGATTTCCTGGAGACACGGGAAAGATTCAACGAAAATCAGCATGGATTCCGATCAGGTAGATCATGCCTATCACAACTAATAGAACACCACCACAGTATCCTAGATGCATTGGAAGGCAATAACAACTACGATGTTATACACACAGATTTTGCTAAAGCTCTCGATAAATGTGACCATGGTATAATAGCACATAAAATTAAATATATGGGAATAACAGGCAAAGTGGAAAAATGGATCTACAACTTCCTTAGAGATCGTCTGCAGGTCGTCAAAATTCAAGGTATATCATCATCAGAATCGGAAGTACGCAGCTCAGTACCACAAGGGAGAGTACTGGCCCCACTCCTGTTCATTATCATGTTAACAGACATAGACAGCGGAGTAAACAGCAACAGTATAGTAACATCCTTTGCAGACGATACAAAGATCAGCAGAAAAATCAGCGATGTACATGACGTGGAGGCCTTGCAGAGGGACACGAACAAAATATACAAATGGTCAGAAGACAACAACATGTCATTTAACGCCGAGAAATTTCAGCTCTTGAGATATGGTAGAAAAGAAGAACTTAAACAGACTGCATATTATATGCTCCAGATGGACAGGAAATTCAGAGAAGCACGATAGCGATTGATCTCGGGATAATAATAACAGATGATGCGAAATTCGAAACACAATCAGATAGCGATAAATAAAGCAAAAAGAGTCGCCGGACAGGTACTAAGAACGTTCGAGAGAAGGGACAGGACAGTAATGATTCCCCTGCTAAAAACACTGATTATACCAAAACTTGAATACTGCTCAGTTTTGACGTCCCCATATAAAAAGGAAGAAACTAATAAACTAGAAGAAACGCAAAGGCATTTCACAGCCAAGATTGATGGCTGCAAAGAACTCAACTACTGGGAAAGATTACGTAAACTAAATCTGTACTCACTGGAAAGGAGAGAGTAACATCATAATCTACATATGGAAAATGATCGAAAAACTGGTACCAAACCTAAAGCTAAACCCAATTACCATTCAAACAACACTGGAAAATAGGAAAGGCAGAATGTGTAGTGTTCCCAAATTAAAGGCCCGACAAGGGACCTCCTCAACCCTGAAGGAAAATAGCTTGGTTGTCAGGGGGCCAAGACTTTTCAACCAGTTTCCTAAGGACCTCAGAAACGTAACGGGGGTCAAAGTTGAAGTCTAAGAAAAGACTGGATGCCTGGCTATGTAGGGTGGAGAGCGCAAGAAGGCAACTCGCTCCTCCACCAGGCCAGACCTAGAGGCGGGGCCACCTCCGTGTGGAGAGAGCAACGCACGAAACAACAAGGTTCATAAGGTATATATATATATATATATATATATATATATATATATATATAACCCCGCAAGGGGTTCTAAGCTCGTGCTCTTGAGTGCTCTTTGTGCTCGTTTGTACGTGCTTGTTCCTGGAGGTTTCACGTGCGCCCTCCCGGCCCTAGCACCCAAGGATGATGGGCTCGACCCTGCAGTCCTTGGTCTTTTTCCACTTCGACTGTCCCCTCCACCCTTTCTTTTTCCTCTGTCTTTCCTCTCACTTTTTCTTTGTTTTTCCGCTGAGATATGCCCTTTAAATAGAGGCGAATCGGTTCTTCCTGAACTAAAAAAAAAAAAAAAAAAAAAAAAAAAAAAATATATATATATATATATATATATATATTATATATATATATATAAATTCATGAGACTGATTCCTAACAACCCAACACGGTGACGCCCTAAGCCTAAGGACGCCACCTTCGTAGGACAGTTCTGGAGACCCGTACTGGAAGCCAAAGACCTTGGTAGCTTGGTAGCGGTATTTCGTTAGAATACATAATACGTACAAAGAATGGTACAACCAACCAACCTCGTGCACTGCAAAAGTTTGTCACTAGAGCCCAAGAAGTGATAATAGAGCGGATCGAGGGGTTGGGGTGACGCCAGACTCCCTTCGAGTGGGCGCGGGTTGACGTTGCTGACAGAAGGGTTGGGGTCTGCCTGGTCGTACTGGAACTGCAAAAGAAATAAAAATTAGGAACGAAATAAAACGAAAGGTGGAAACAGTTTCTTCTCTCAACGACAAAAATGCATAACAACGAAAAGTTGCGAAGTCGTTTGAAAAATGAATAAAAAGCAACGAAACCGTAACACGACTTAAAATTTCAACGCTTACCTGGAGAGGGTAATGGGGTGCCGAAAGGGAGGCGGAGGATACGCAGCCAATTATCCCCCTTGGAGGGATAAAAAGGGGCACCTCCCTACAAAGAACTTGAGTCTCCAGAATTACGCAATCATCTGACGATAGAAATGTTGAGGATTTTTTACGATTATGAAATGACGATAAAGTCAATCAATTAAGGAGGAAGGAACGCAAATTAGATCGGTTATTAATTAAGAAGGAAAATAATTAACAATTTGGTCAATTGCGTAAGAAAACAACAACAATTACAGTAAATAGGAACACATTAGGACAATCATCATCAATGAATAAAAACAAGCGATCATTCTTGTCGCCATTCGTTATATTAAACATTAACTCGTTAGGCAAAAATCATATTTTTCTCATCTATTTAATATTTTTTTCATTTGTAATTGAAAGCTATTATTTTATAAATTATATTTCATAAAAGTTCTTAAAAAAAAACCCACAATATTTTAGTTCATTTTTAGTTCTATTTTATCGTTATAGTAATCACGTGGTATCTGCATCAGAGAAGTTAATAAAATCATAAAGGCGCTTTACTATTTTAATGTTAGTACTAACAACAAAATTTTTAAATTAATATTCAATTAAAATTATTACTATATATATATATATATATATATATATATATATATACATATATATACATATATATACATATATATATACATATATATACATATACATACATATACATACATATATATATACATATATATATACATATATATATACATATATATATACATATATATATACATATATATATATATACATATATATATACATATATATATACATATATATATATACATATACATATATATATACATATACATATATATATACATATATATACATATACATATATATACATATACATATATATATACATATACATATACATATATATATACATATACATATATATACAGATATATATATATACAGATATATATATATACAGATATATATATATACAGATATATATATATATACAGATATATATACATATACAGATATATATACATATATATATACAGATATATATACACATATATATACACATATATATACACATATATATACACATATATATACACATATATATACACATATATATATACATATATATATACATATATATATACATATATATATACATATATATATACATATATATATATATATACATATATACATATATATATACATATATATATATATATATATATATATATATATATATATATATATATATATATATATAACATATTACACCACATATATATATATATATATATATATATACATATATATATATTATACTTACTGTTATTTTAAAAAAGTTAACTTTTAAACTTAAAATTACAATATTTTTTAACATGACATGGTTAACACAATATATTATGTTAAATTAAACTACAACATCCAAAGATAATGGATTTACGCGTCTCCTTACTCACTATTCATTTACAGTAATTATAACAAAGTTTACTTGAACTTATCTCAATTATTATTAATTATTAAGGAAATTTAAACAAGGCGACACAAAAATCATATTACCCTCACTCCATATAAGACCTTGGGTTTATCTAATAATAACTACTGATCATCCTTATTAATGAAGAGGAAAACTGTGTTTTTGGAGGGTTGACCGTCCGATGAAACCGCCGACGGGGAAGGAAGACTGCACTCGTACGTTTCCTCCGACGTCACAGACGTTTCGATGCGATGCGAAGTCGACTTCGCAATCGTGGTTTCGCATTGGAATTCATCGACGACGGTATCGACGACGGTATCGTCGGTCGTCTCCATTCGCGTACAATCGCCCTCTTCTGCCAAATTCTGTTGGAGAATCTTTTCGATTTCCTCTGACACCGAAATTCGTTCGTTCGAAACGTTTTCGTCGTTATTTTTAACGCCAAGACAATAAGGCAAGTCGTCCTTGTCGTCGCCGCTGTCATCGTCGTACTTCGGAGAATGGACAACGGCTTTGTACTCTTCGCGAATGAAGTTGGGCTCGTCATCCTTCGATTTGACCGGGTCTTCCTCGCCCGATATCTTCTCTTCTTCCTCTTTGCTCGACCTCTTACTCAATTCTCCTTTCTCCGCCTCGTCGAGTAGATTGCTGCCTCCCGTCGACGCCAGTTTCGTCAAATTTATGTCCGATTTCTGGTCTTTCAAGGACGGGTGTTCGGTCGGGATTGCTTTCCGCATTAGAGGCAAAATAACGGCCAAAGCGACCAACCAGCCGGCGGCGGACGCTAACCAATAGACGCCGAGCCAGAAGAAAGACGCCGCCGGGCCTTGACTGACGACGGGCGTGACAGGGAGAATGACGAAGACGAAAATTGGGAAGAAGGCAGCGAACACAACGGGATAACCAACGGCGAGCAACAACGTCACTACCAGACGGTTTTCCATTTTATCAAAAAAATTTCTCTTTTTTTCACTTAGCATTTTCCCTGATGAAACACTTTTTTGATGACACACTTTTTTAATGAAACTTCAATAAAGAGGCGTTTATAAATAAAACTTCATTTGCCTCACCAAAAATGAGTAGTTATAAATCGTTCACGAGACATCTTTCGAAACCGGATGTGTCTCCATCCTTTCAAGATACAAAACATGTTAATTTTACGATAACGTTAAACAAAGAAATAAAAAAAAAATCTCCTAACGGTCAAACAAAACGAGCCTATAAAATGTTATTTTCTTGATATATACACAACACGAATCTACAAATTTTTTTTTTTGGCTTAATACTTAATATATAACTTAAAGTAATCTTATTTAAAAAAAAAACTAGTCCGCAACGGGCCACAACTTAGAATTCACATTCCAGTTTTAGATACCGGTCACACCTACATCCACTCCCACACTCGCTAATAAATCGATAATTTCATTATATTTCTTGTCCACGTACGCCTTTCGTTGTTCCGAAGTTAGCTGTTGAGTAGGAACTTCTACAATACTTAGTTCACTTTCGGTGCTCGTCTTCATCGACTCTTCCACTTTGTTATTGTTAACCGCTTTAAAGCTCTTTGACGATGACACAGAAGTGCAAGAATCCGACCTTGTGTACTTCCATCCATGATTCTTGTACACTTTAGAGCCCTTCCGGTGAAATTTGCTCTCAACAAACGCTGGTTTCTCTTCTTCGGCAGCTTCTTCGGATGCTGAAGTAGACAGAAATTTTTTGCCTTCTTTAGGATCTAATTCTTGCTGTGCATTTTCAGTGACAACAGCTTTCTTACGAAGAACGTGTTTCATTTCTGACATGAGAACGGACACTGGTTTCTCTTCTTCGGCAGCTTTTTCGGATGCTGAAGTAGACAGAAATTTTTGTCTTCTTTAGGATCTAACTCTTGCTGTGCATTTTCAGTGGCAACAGCTTTCTTACGAAGAACATGTTTCATTTCTGACATAATATCAGTCGTTAACCCAGCCATGGTGGTTTCTACAGGTAGGTTCTAAGAGGAAATAAAATTCAATGTCTCTGCCGCCTATTAGGAAGTTTCTCCGCGTTTATCAATTTTCGTTTCCGAGTCCACTACAGTTCTTTCTGTCGAGTGACTCTCCGAACACCCCGCCTGCAATTCTTCTCTCTCGTCAAAGACGTCTGTCTCTGAATCAAGTCTCACAAGAGACAGATACTTGGAGAAGGACTTGAACCGGCCGAGTCCCTTGAATGAATCTTGCCTTAACTGTTCTGAGAGATTTTCTTTTTTATCATCAGCGGATTCGTCTCCATTATTCAGGTCTTCGATCGCGTTCGGTTCCTCCTCGTTCACGCCAAGGATACGTTTGTCAAAGGTGTCGAGTCTCTTTAAGGGAAACCTTCTGGCCAAAGTATCGATATCAATTTCCTCTTCTTCCTCTATAACGTCGGAAACAACCTCAGTTTGGTTCTTCTGATCAAAGTCCAAGTTGTCGAAGTGGTATCCTTCTTCGTCTACAGACGAGAAGAATTTCGTTTGTTCCTTCTTCGGATCTTCTTTTAAATGAAGAAGCTTAATTTCCTTAAAAGTCCCGTACAGGTCCTCGGCAAAGCTGGACCTTGAGCTACTGAGAGGTTGCGAGGAAACATCGCGATGCTCGGCGTTCGTACGTTTCTCGTCTCTCGCAACTTCATCGGTAAAACCCAAGTTCTGATAAGGTTCGAAGACTCCTCGTCGTCTGTTGTCTGTTCGCCGGGGAGAATCAGTGCGATAAGTGACGCGAGTCTCGAATTTGATTGGCGCTGTCAATGGGTAATCCCCAGATACATTCTTCCGAAAGAAGCGCCACAGCACGATACTGACGAATAAACACACCGCGACTAAAGCTATCGTCGATAAGATGCCGAAGACGAAAGAGACTACTTTGCCGGGCTCGGAATTTCCATCGGGAGAGTTGGGCAAAATGACGAAATAAACAAGGATGGTTGAGACACCTAATACGACACAGACGAGACAGATAAATAAAACTAAAAACGCGCTATTAACACACCATCTCTTAACATCATCCAATGTCATGTCAAACCATGAGCTTTTTTTCTATTTTTGAACCAAAAAACTAAAGCAAATAAAAAGTCTTAAAATAAAACCACACAATCATACGTCAAGAACCAAAAAGTTCCTTCACCAAATGAAAAGAAATACAAACCCTCCCCTATTATTTTAGAATAACAGAAATAAAGTAACGTACAACTCAGAAATTGAGTAAGATTTAATGTGGAAATCCCTATGATAAAGGCTTCCTGTTCGTTTACATTTTAAAAACATTATTATTATTCTAAATTTAACTAACATATTAGTACCCGTTCGAAAGCAAATAAACAATTAATCAAAATTTATTTTGGGTACCAGAATATAACCATATGTTAACGCTACTTCGAATGGTAATAATGGGAACTTTATAATACAGCAATGATTATGAAATTAAGTATTTTCTTTTTAATAATATTAAATAACTTATTTTTTTTTGTAAATAAGAGAAACTACGGCGCTCAGTCCATTAACTGATTGTTATTAGAGAAAGTTTATAATGAAATCAATAGCCAATAAAATACAGGGTGTCTCAAAAGTCACTATCTATTTCGGTGACATTAGATGTTTTTTTTAAAAATGCTATGCTGGCATAAGGATATGTACTTCTGGTGCAAATTTGTGTATTTAAAAAAAGTTAATTGGTTTATTTCGAATTTTGTGTAATTTATAAATTTTCCATTTCAGACCCATCTTGACATGCTTGAACAATTCCTTGAACCAACTTCTTACAGATGGCATTCTTGACACAGTAGTTCAGCAGGATGGAGCACCGTGCCATTATGCAATAATTGTACGTGATTATCTTGACAGACGCTTCCCCGGTCGCTGGATTGGTCGTGGAGGAACACAACCATGGGCAGCACGTTCACCCGATTTAACACCATTAGATTTTTTCGCCTGGGGTTTCATTAAGTCTAAGGTGTACACTGGTAGAAGAATTAGTGTAGCCGAACTTCGAAATCGTATTACCGATGCAGTTCAGAAAATAACACCTCAAATGCTGGAAAGTGCGTTCCGGGAAACAACTTATCGCTTTGAGCTATGTAGAGACACTGATGGTCGCCATGTGGAGACAGATAAATAAATAGCACTAATTCTTTGTGGCACTTACTTTGAAATAAATATATTTTTCATGTCTTAAACCAGTTTTTCGTAATTCCCATTATTTTTCAAAATAGATAGTGACTTTTGAGACACCCTGTACTTAAAACTATTTTTTTATTTAAAATTTAAAGGTCCGGTATTAGTGTCCCAGACCAAACGCCATTCAGCTACCGGATGGTTTCAATGAAAAGCATCAAACATTTAATTATAAATTAACTTCACTCTCGATTCAATCTTTACTAAAGTTCCAGTTTTATTTTTTTAACCATTATCACTACGATACAGAATTCGTGTAGAATAAGCGTTATAGGAAACTGTCCAACTGTAAGGAGTTTTTCCTTAACCCGTGACGTTATAGATTCAAAGTTTCCCCGAGTCCCGAGTGACATTTGAAGCAAGCCTATTTTGTAACGGTAGTGAGCCACAATTTTGACAGTAAACGGGATGAATTTTAAAATTTAGATATTTCACCTACAAACGTAATTATTTAAAATGTTTCCGGAATACGCATACGGTGTGCATAATTTCTTCTAAATAGCTACTTTGAAAACTCAACTTCCTTCAAATTTTT
Organism: Bathynomus jamesi; assembly: GCA_023014485.1. Lineage (NCBI taxonomy): Eukaryota > Metazoa > Arthropoda > Malacostraca > Isopoda > Cirolanidae > Bathynomus > Bathynomus jamesi. The sequence continues at coordinate 467,841 of JAJOZX010000150.1, forward strand.
AACCCTTTCGCTGTGGCGAATTTCGTAATGCTACAAAATTTCGAATCATATACGGGCCACCCGCAGCGAAGGAGTTGGTTAAGCCAAGTAAGCTTTGAATTTTTCGTTTAAACTAAGTTTTACCCAGCATTAACAAAGAACTTAACAATATTTTAGTTGATAATAATGACAATGAAAAAGTCCAGTGCCTTGTAAAATCGGAGTAAACCCTCGCGTACCAATTATTACTACAAACCTAAGTACGGACAAGTATAAATAATGTATATTAATTCACCGAATCCACAAGGACAAACATCAAAGCTTAAATGCTCGACTATTACTATAAAGATAATCTTGTAAAAATAAAACTGTCGAGGCCCGAACGATCATCACAGAAAGGATAATATCGAAACAACTTAATCAAACGAACAGAAATGCAATAAATAAATAGTTTTAGGCCTGTATGGAAGGAAATTGTTCTTTATGAATTGGGGTCGCGACGTTAAATTCAATGAAACCCAACTCTAGGAAGGCGTACAGTCATGTTGGAGCCCCTCTTGTTCTCAAGAACTGTGCTTCTGTGCTAACACCCTAACACGCTCTCCTGGCGATCCTCTTTCATATCTCTCTAACTTTTGGTCATCCTCCTTTCGGGATTTCGGTGACACCTTTGCTTCGCTAGGCATATCAAAAGTTGTTGACAGAGTCTAGCACAAATCCTTAATTTCCAAACTGCCCTCCTTCAGTCTCTATCCTTCTATCTGTGTCTTCATCTCGTGTTTTCCTTTCTAACTGACTTACAGCTGCGATTGTAGATGGCCACTATTGTTCTCCAAAAGCTATTAATAGTGGTGTTCCTTAGGGTTCTCTCCTGTCACTCTCTCTCTCTCTCTTCCATATATTTATTAATGGTCTTTTTAAGTCGCACTTCCTGTCCTTCAACTCATATGCTGATGATTCCACTCTTCACTTCATCCACTTCACAAATCGTTCCTCTCAACAGTTACGCATGACCTCTGATTTTTCTACTATCTCAAACTGAGGCAGAGAAAATCTTGAGGCCTTCAGTGCTTCAAAAGCTCAGTTTTTTCATCTGTTTATTCGTCACAATCTTCCACCCGCACAACTATCCCATTTTTAAAAGTTACGCCCATTTTTAAAAAAAAGCCGCACAGTAGCTAGCAATTATAGGCCTATTAGCTTAACGTCAATTGTTGGCAAACTTTTGGAATCCGTAGTTAGGGATCGTATCGTCGATCACTTAAAAAGTCGCGATTTGATTAATAGTAGTCAGCATGGGTTTCGATACCATAGATCTTGTTTAACTAATTTGTTAGAGTTTTATAACGAAATAATACGCGAATACGATAGGCATAAAGCGGCTGACGTTATTTATTTAGACTTTAAAAAAGCGTTCGATACAGTTCCGCATAGAAGATTTACGAACGTTAACGCACGGTATACGCGATCAGGTAGCTAATTGGTTAGAGGAATGGCTTCGTGCTAGAAAACAGAGGGTCGTTGTTAATGGTAGTGAATCGGGGTGGTTGGATGTACAGGGTTCCAATAAACCTTAGGCCATGGGCGGGGGCGCTAAATCATTAGAGGTACAGTAAAACTAAACATACCTTACAAAAGAGAATTTAATCCTGCATTTAATGAGAAGCAATTAAAACTTGTGTTCCCGCCATTGGCTTCCAAGACAGCCTGAATTAGCTTTGGGTAGTTTGCCAAAAGTGACGTGAATAGATCTTGATCGTTACGCAAATTTGCTAAAACAGTTTCAATGTGTTGCGTCATTGTATCCTTCGAAAATCGATTTGTTGCAGGTTCTTGAAACAAGACACATTCAACCTTGTCCTTTATAACTGATCCAATATGTTCACAGACGTTCAGGTCAGGAGAATTTCCTGGCCATTCTTCATTTCCAAAGAAATCGATCTCATGGTTCCGCAACAACTGTTGAGTGGCTAATGCCTTAAAGCAGGGGGCCTTATCGTGCAGAAGTGTGACCAGATCGACATCCATAACATTGTTTGGGTTTCTTAGAAAAGGAATGACATGCTGGGATAGAATAATATCACGAAAATACTGTCCATCCCAACTCTGACCATTTGGCTTCAGCACCCACATAAGCTTCTTTGCAGTGAACAAAACAAACACACCAACACAGTCTGGACTTTTTAATAATTCGCGATAATGTTCATTGTCATCGATTTCATCTGGTGTTGTGGCCCACACTCGATCATTTTGGTAGTTAGGCCGACGTGTTACGTAAACAAAAAATTCATCGGAGACAGCTAAATGCATGAAATCATCCACATCCCAATCTTCAAGACAATGGGCAAACCACATTCTGTCATCGATGTTAAGTTGAGTTTTTCTTGGCTTTGGAAGTTCATGCAAAGGCTTTAACCCTTTGACGACCGGTATACGTTTCTTTAAACTTAAACGTTTAGGTGTTATTGGTATTCACAATTAGATATGTTAGTAACTATAGTCACTTAAATGACCCATTTTGGGGTTAATTTTCCAACAACTAAACGATACCTATATAAACATTTAGATGTATTTGTAGAAACGTTGCATCATTTTAGAATTTATATTATTATTTCGCTGGGACACATATGTCCCGTGGTCCTCAAAGGGTTAAACCTTGCCTATGACGGTACAGTTGAATGATCTCACCACTAACGATCTTTCCTCTCAACACTTCGATCTCTCTAGAAAGTTTAGCACAGCTGTTTTTCCGCTTACGCGTACCGCTTTCGATGATGTCCTTTGTTTCCTGAGAGAGTGGCAAATTTGGGCGCCCAGATTTGGTTGCATCCATTTCACATTCATCCAAAGTTTTATTCCAATTTCTTTTGACGAAGTCCTCACTTCTTCGCAACTTTTTGGCAACCCATGAACGTGTTATAAAGGTGGCTCCAGCATCACGAGCTTCCCGAAATGTTATTGCTCGTATGCGATCTATCACACGTTGCCTCTCCGAATCACCAATTAATTGAGAAGCCATTATATTATCACTATCAGCTAGAGTAATTTTAATACCTGCAATAAATAAAGAATTTTATATATTTTTATAATCACTAAAAACTATTTCGATATAAGTAGAATGTAAGCTGCAAATGGGGGGGCTAAGGTTTTTTGGAACCCCTTAGGTAGCGGTGTCCCACAGGGTTCAGTGGTAGACCCATTGCTATTCGTAATCTACATTAACGACATAGATTTAGGCTTGATCAGTAACGTGTCAAAATTCACGGACGATACTAAAATAGGCGGTAAAGTTGTTAACGTGGACGATAGAAATAGACTCCAAGACGATGTAAATAAGATTATGGAGTGGACGGATAAGTGGCAGATGCAATTTAACGTAGACAAATGTAAAGTTTTGCATATAGGTTCTCGTAACAATAATTACACGTACACGATGGACGATACACAGTTAGCGAGTGTTGACGAGGAAGTAGATTTAGGCGTACGCGTATCTAAGAATTTAAAAGTTAGGAACCAGTGCCTGGAGTCTTGCGCAAAAGCTAATAGGATGTTAGGCTTTATAGCGCGTAAGTTCTAATTCAAATCGAAGATTATTATATTGCCCCCTTTACAAGTCCCTAGTCAGGCCTCATTTAGAATATGCCGTTCAGTTTACGTGCCCGTATTTGCGTGAGGATATTGATAGGTTGGAAAGGGATCAGCGTCGCGCCACGAAACTAATTCAGTCATGGCGCAACAAGTCTTACGAAGATATGATTAAAGTTAGACTTGCATTCACTCGAAACTAGGAGATTAAGGAGTGAACTTATTGACGTTTTCAAAATCGTTAATAAAATCGATAACGTAAATTTTGACAAAATGTTCACTTTCGATAATAGCAATACTCGTAATAACGGATTTAAGTTGCGTGGCAGACGTTTCATTACTAACATCGCTAAAAACTTTACGTTTAAAGTAATTGATAAATGGAATAATTTTCCCGCATCCGTCGTGAACTCTACCAGCGTTAATATGTTTAAGAACCTTTTAGATAGGCATTTTAAAAATACTAAGGTTAAGATAATAAAACAATTAGTAACAGGAGCTCTGGGGGTAACGGTCGAGGATGAGTCTGTTGACGATTAATGCCAGCGTGTGATATGCCACCAATAAAAAAAAAAAAAAAAAATTGACTAACACGAACTTAGATGTAGCTTGTAGCGTAAACTAACCCACTTTTTGTTATACTCTTCATACTTTTTTTCTCTTTCTTTTCTTATCCTCTCTCTACTTGCATGTCTGTAGTTTGTATGGTACGAGTGTTTGAGTTAAGACTGTGTTTGCATGGTTTGTAAGCGTTCTTATTTTACTGCTTTTCATCTTTCACCCCTTTCCTATTCTCTCCGACTATTTTTCCGACTTGTCGGCAGTGGCCGGCAGATGATGATGAGTCTTTTTTTTTTTTTGAATGAATGTTAACCCACGAATGATAGGTTTTACTACTTACTTAACCCCTTATTCTCTTCTTTTAACCCCCTACTCTTTCCTTTCTCTCGGACTAACCTTTGAGTAGATCTTACGGTTTTTGTTAGCCTTAGCTTCTGTAGCTCTTAATAATACGCAACTCAATCCTTCCTCTTCTCTTAACATTCTCGGTGTTTCCTTTTCTCGTGATCTTTCTTGGAAAGATCGCGTATACTCTCTCTAAAACAGGCTTCTAAGAGATTAGGTGTGTTGCACCGACTCCACAGTTTCTTCACCACGACTCGATTGCTCTCTCTTCACAGGGGGTCATAATATGTCCGCCCGGATGGAGTACGCTTCTCGTGTGTGGGGTGGCTCAACTCTCTCTCAGATTTACTTGACCGGGTGGAATCAAAGGCTTTACGGCTCATGAATTCCCCGCCTCTTACTGTCTTCAATCCCTCTCTCTCTCTCTTTACTGTCGCTATTATAACGGACACTGCTCTTCTGAACATTAACTGTATACCTCCTCTTTTAAGGAGAGCACGCAGTACCAGACTTAACACATTCTCATTCCTTTTCTGTCCAATTCTCTAACGCAAAAAGGTTAATCGTATTCTTTCATCTACTCAACCAGTGAAATCTGGAACAACCTTCCTCAATCCATCTTTTCCCGTTTATAACCGTCTATCTTTCAAACGCAGAGTGTCCAGGCATCTCAAAAACTTTACATCTTGATTTTAGCTCTTCTTCTTCTATGGGGGCGGGCGTTTTTGTGGGGAAAAACAAAAAAACCACTTGAACAACGGTCATTGTCCTTTTCGCCGAGATCCAATGTTAATGGTGTGTTTGAGGTTATTCCATCTTCGTAACGACAAAGGCCAGACGAGGGAGGGGTCCTACGGCTTTACGTGGGACCCGAACTATTCACGAATCGCTACATCAACTGAACGCGAAGGATGGTCACCCATCCAAATAATATTGAACAGACTCAATGTCGTTTAACCTCGTTGATCTAACGGGGAGCGGTGTTGGGACGTGACTACAACAACGTAGCCCAGATCCAGTAAAAGAATGGAACAGTACTTCCAGTGATACATTGTGTAAGAATTTACTACATTTGAAAAGCCAAACGTATCATTCACGTACGAAAGATTAAACATTGCCATTAATACTATTAAGCTAAAAGTGATTGAATCGAACCTAAGAATCCTGCGTCGGGTTCATTGGGGATGATTTGAGCGAGCTTCGTCAGTAGTTTGTAGAGTTGAGCCCACACGTCGATGGCGTCCGTCTTTTTGATCATCTGAGGCAGGACCAATTTGTTGTGCCTGAACCAGAGGCGTGACACGAAAAGAATCTCACGCAGGTACTGAAGCGTCTTCGGTTCCTTCGCTAATTCATACTTACGGATTGAAGAACCACCAATAAATAAACACGTGAAACATGGTTCAACAATTAAATGAAGTTCTTAATCATTACTATTACGCTCACTAGACCTATACGCAGTCGTCTCCTCAAGAGACTTATAACACATTATAACTATTAATTTGTAAAAGTTAACAGTACAGTCTACTCAAAAACGTCCAGTAGTAAACTTCGATGTTCCATACACGATAAATATCGATAAGAAACGTAGTTTCGCCGCAACTTTTTTTTGAATCGACCGTACATACAGAATTCAGTAACTTAAATATCTTCAAAATTTTCCAAAAATGCCTGCGTTTTGATTTAACACGCATACAAAGTTTCTATAGTTATCTCCAGGAAAAGTAGCGTTTTTTTAAATATATATTTACAAAAGGAATAAATCGTGTAATCTAACCTTTGGATTCTGAACTAACACAGCAAGAGGTAAAAGTCAAATCTGCAGAAAATTCGAGCAAAATTTGCAATTCCTGACTTAGCGCCGGGTCTATTTGGCAATCGAGAATATTGCAACTGAAGAGAAGGTTATCGATGGATTTGTCAATGTCCGTGATTTCAAAAGAGTTTCTGCTTTCAATGTAAGCTGGAAAAAGTTTATGTAAAATCAGTCTCAATGAACGTGAATATAAAATTAGTGAAAATTACAATGGCACCACATTTAGTCATAATTTTGAATTTGTTTTTAAAATGTATTTTACGGTTTGATTTATCTTTTATATTGACAAGAATATTGTACTATGTTATGAATTTATATCCTGCGAACAAAGCTTATTATTATCAATAAAAATTAACTGAAATTAATTAAAATTCCCGCAAGTATTCCGCCAAACAATTAGATTAAGGAAAAAAAAAAAAAAAGACCAAATTAAATCATACGAGCTAAGATTATTCTATTTTAGTGATTCGTTAAAAAAACAAATGTACTCACTTTGAATACTGGCTGAGAGGTTTTTTTCGACACTCATCACATCCGTGGTGACAGGACGCAAGGAATGAAACAACTTCAAAATGGCTGACAACTGAGCTTGGAGTCTCGATTCAATGCTTTTTTGGTGCAAATTGGAAGACAACCTGAGGGACGACGACATCTAATAAAAAGGACGACAAATATCTCGAGAAAAGAACATAAACTGAATCGAGTTTTAACTTTATGGTTGCTTTGGCTCAGTAGTAAAGTTGTAAAGCTCACAATATGAAGATCTCACGATCGAATCCCGCGGACGACGCGACATTCTGAACAAAATTCTTGTATCAACACATTCGGATACATGGTTGAATTGGTGGATTCAACACCAAAGGGGTAATGGATTTTCTATCTTTTCACTTAGAAATAAGGGATGAACCGAAGAAGCCTCTTTAACGTAAGCGTGAATAGCTTAAAAGAAATTGTAAGGCGATTGTTCATAAGCTAAAAGATTTCGCCATTTTGAAAAAACTAAAATTTCATGTCTATACCTTACTGAGGTAGAGAGCTTACTATTAAGATATTGCGGGACCCCAAAGAAAAAAATTCATAACTTACCTTAAAATAGAATTTTTGAGTACCAAAAATTTAGACAATAAGTTCGCAACAATTTTTGGGGTATGTTGGTGGAACGTTTCTGATAGTCTATCCGCGAATGTAAAGGCGGAAGCGGGCGGGGTAGCCATCAAAATGTCCCACCAGTCGAACCCACTCACCAAGGAATACTCTAGGAGAAGAATAATGTACACGAGCCAAGTGGAACCTAGACAAAAAAACAAAACGGGGCACTACTCAAGGTCAAAGTCACGTATACATTTAACCTCGCTTCAAAGTCGAGGTTATACTAGTAATTTAAAGAAAACATCAAATTTACCATCAGTAAAGTCTGCATAGTAACAAGAATCCCCCTATTCCAGTATCCAGAAAATTCGGTCTTGGGAATTTCGGTTAGGTTAAGTTAGGTAAAAAAAAATTGCCCCGAAATAATAATACCCTTGAAGCATTTCATTCCGCATTGAAATCATCAGTTAGAAGCAGACTAAAATTTCACATTTGCAACGAGGAGAAGCCAAGTAAAAAGAAAAAATATGAAACTCGACTCGCGAAAAAGTACGTTCAGTGATAAAATTGCCTTCTTAAAATCTGTTGCTCAAATAGCTTAATTTCATTTTAACTTTTCTTTTCGAGTCTCAAGGCCGAATCATCTTTTATGTTTTACCCATTATTTACAGTATCTTTTTTAGTTTTAAGTTTTAAACAAAACAATTCCTTTAATAAATCTTTTCAAATTCTCGTTTATGTTTTCATTATAGCTGGCAAATGGGATTTAAATATTTTTTGCTATCTGAGCTCATAGATTTACTCCAATTTTCCGAGACCGAATTTTCCTAATAAAAAGCGGGTCTTTTCCTCGCATGATTATGCTATCATAGGCCCATCTAATTACGTGTTTGTGGACGAATGGACTAACCGATGTCACTTTGTTTGAGAAGAGAGAGAACGTGGAGCCCTCCTGCGGAGTCCAGTGCCACCAGATGCAAATTAGTCCACGTCGTTGCCAAGGAGACAACCTGTTTGTCTTTGCCGCCTTTCTTACCGGAAGAATGGTCGTCAAGGCGACCTGATTGGAAAGTGTATTTGCTCATCTATTTCATAAGAAAATTACGAGTAATTATTTTATTTCTGTAAGCCGTACGAACAACTCGCCCGTTTCATTCAAAAATTTAATAATGAAAAGCAACAGGGTCACTGCAGTTAGAATTATTACAGCCAATGACGCTGTTTGCTCGCTGTAGTATTTCAGTTCTGTTTACTAATCTTTCTAGACCAAGACTAAGTTACATATTCATTATTAATTAAATAAAATAAAGGGCAATTATAAAAAGTTAAAAATTAGCTGATTTGATATTTCAAAAAACTTGCAAAATCCCAGCAGTCCAAAGTTAAATTCTGTATAAACATTATCTCTACATATCGCATCGGAATGGGTTACAAAACATTTAAATGGGGCAACCAACCTGTTGCATAGTGTCTTTGTTAATAGAATAAATGCAACCATCGGAAGACGCCACAGAAATTACGTAAGGAATTGTGAATCCTGATAACATATTCTGCATCGGAGTATTTAAAGCCGTGATCGGATGAGAACTCGCCCATTCTGCTTGGCAAACCCATTCCTAGGGGAATGAAGGGGTCAAATGCTCATAATTATGTTACGCTATGATGAAATTACTGTGATTTCAACCTAAGAATATAATCCTACACTTTCTCTATGTTTGCAAACACGAGGGCAACTTTCCTATTTAATACCATTTCTAAAGATGATGCTCAATGAGAAGATTTAAGCTTCTGTACTAACAGCCATGCGGTGTTATGTGAAAGAGGGGACCTACGTGGGGTTTTACGTGGGGTCCGAACCACTACCCCAACAAGGAAGACCCAGAACGCTACTTAATCATTGAAATCCGGGACGAGAATCGAACCCAGAACCATCAAATTAACAGCCGAAAGTTTCAGCTATTAGGTTACCCTCGGGAGTTAGCCAGCCCCCGTAGCTCAGTGGATAACACAATTTCCCTGTAAGCGAAATGAAGATAATGAGGTTGGGCGTTCGAACCCCGATGATGTTGGTAATACAGGAGTCATTACATTACTAATTGTACTCCAAGTCCATTTACTTTTGGCAACCCTGTTTACATTATAATCTACAGGCGAACTAATAAACACTTTCGACCAAATTAGACCTAAGAACCTCAACCACAACATAATACCGTAAAAGCAAACTCTAAATCCTAAACAAAGTCCGAAATCTCGTACTTTTATGGTAGTGGTTGCGTTTGGTTTTTCTGATGATGCTGACTGAAGGAAGAATTGAAACAGGGTTCGAGTCTTCTCCTGGAGTTGGTAGCGCTGCAACACGTACTTCTGATCGTGCTTGTCAACCTCCTCCTACCCACAGATAGTTAGTGTTAAAAAGATATATATTAACTAACCCTATTTCACTTAAGTTAGTGGTGGTATTGCAAATGGGAGACAGAAACATCGGAAGCTTAGTTAGTTAGTGTTGAAAACTCGTCCCTACAAAAGTGTCCTTTGTAATAATAACTTAGTTTTCTATTTAAAACTAATGAAACCGTTATGAAAATATTAAGCAAAAAATAAAGGTTAAAAAAACTCCCTCCATTGCATTCCTCCCCATCACAAATAAGGTTTTGTTCACTATCGCAAACTAAAGAAGGTTTATAGCTAATAGACTGACTGATAAGGTTAGCAAACAGTCCGCATCAGCGCTTAACAGAATAAAATCTAAAATAGTTTCCTCGTATCAAACCCCCTTCACACTTGCCTTAACAGCGGCTGTCTGACTCTGCTGTTGATCCATGGGCTTTTCCTTAGCAGTTGAGACACCCTCTCTCTCTATTTCTAAGAAAAGCAGAAGACAATTGGGATCTTCCTGATCTGCATACCTCAAATGAGTCACTTTCAGTGCTTTAGAAAGGCTGCCTGAATCAATAAGCATAAAAAAAAATGAATTCAGAGTGTAGTGTTCGTTTTAAAAGCTACAAGTATTGTACATTCGAAACAATTTTGCTACTGGCCGTTATTTGATATATGAACTACATTGGAATTATTTATAAGTTTTCCAAAGCTTTACAGCAATGAAATTTCAGATTTAACGAAACTATAGTTAAAAAGTCGTTATTTTCTCTTACTATTATTAATAACACCACCAACAATAATAATAATAATAAAATAGGCATTTCCTTACTTTTGTTCTCCTCTGCACTGAGAGGCGCTGGAGAAAAGAAGTTCGTGGAGAGAACTTCAATTTTGAGGTGTCTGTTCCCGTTGATACTGATTCCTCCGAAAATGGTTCCGTCCTTGCAAGCAATTCTCTCCCTCTCAATATATCCCAGCTCAATCTCCCAAAATTTCACTATATCTGGTTTCCACGCTACAACATGAATGTGACCATCTGAATAAAACAAAATTAAAGATAGAATCAGTCAGGAATAAAAGTTTTATATACGCAAAGAAACATCTTTGAATTTGCTAAGACGAGTTGGATCAAGGTTAATTTGCTATACCCCTAAACTTGAGAAACTGTTTAAAAACCTTATTCTTACTTGGAGCAAATGCCGCTGTGGCTAATGCGAAGTTATCTCTGACAGGCCCAAGAACAGCTTTCTCCTCTTCTTCCATAACGCCACTTGAATTGAGGGTACATGCGAGGAAAAGGCCTACAAAATGCAAGAACAGCAAAATTAATTCTAGCAATGCAGCTCCTCTAATTTAAGGCTTTAAAGAATGTTATGAAGCGATCTTCTATGGTACTTTGACTATTAGGGGTTATTCCACATCTAATTAACAAAGACATCCGATCATCATTACCAATTTTACAAAAAATAATGGAACAGATCAATTTCAAAATACAGTACAGTACTTTCCAAGAGCAGTAGGAACCATATTATCCATTTCCATTTTTAGGAAATTCACCTAAAAATTCTTAAATTAAAAAAAAAAAGTGAATTGAGAATGTAATTTTTGTTTTAATACTTTTATACCTACTTTGGCTTAAGTAAAACAACTTTATTATTTTGTAGGCATACAGTACTTAAGTGAAATTACTTCCTCACCAGAAGCTGTAACTGCAAAGAAACCATTCTGAGGGCAGTTTCCTATACTCCGCAAGGTTGGTTGATGCATTCGACATTGAAATTTTTCTGAATAAAGGGCATTTACTTTGATGTCATTGATTTGAATACATGGCTGCAAAAAAGTTAAAACTATTAACAAATTTTGGATAACATGATAACTTAAAAAAACTAGAGTACACAAGATTATGCCTTATAGCGTGTGTCATAAGTCTATAGCAGTATTAAATTAGTTTAGCAAAGTCCATTCATACAGTGACATGTCAAAGATACTATGAGTATGCTACATGCTTAGGGGACAATGACAAAGTCAAGACTAAAAAAAAAAAAAAAAAAAATTAAATTAAAAAAAAAATAGATAGATAAAACTGGTAAAAACTACCTACTTTAAAGGACTATCAGACCTACGTGCATGGAGATCATAAAGTACCATTTTTCCAACCATTTCCTTGGCTAGCTGAAATCACTAATCAAATCCTAATGCTTAGATAAGTTAGGCCTACCAACCTTATTTTTACTGTGGAAAAAATCTACAAAAAGAATTTCTTCTTCACACCAATTGGATGTATGTGTATTATTCCACTGATGCAAACCAGGTCCTTTTACATACAGGTGTAAATGCCTTAAACTGGTTACAATGAGTAGCTGATGACCGTTACTGCTGAATTTAATTTTTAGGATTTGGTCCAAAGATTTCATTATTCTGTAAATCAAGGAGAACTGTAATAGAACAAGCCATTTCCTATCTTATGAAATCAAGGTAATAAAACTTTACAAGATCTACATTCAGCTGCGGAAGATGTAGCTTGATTTGAAGTTAACAATGCTTAGAAATAATGGTAAGTTTAAGATTAGACTATATAGCACTTTCAAAATTCAACAAATTTTAGGCCTATTCAAAATAGGGTTAAGAACAGGGTAGTGATTTAAAGCTTTGTACAAGCTTACACACTTTCACTGGCTATAAAAATCTTTTTAACATCTTTACTCAGAAGCTACCTCACTAAGTTTATTAATGAGCTACAAATAATGCTTAAAAAAGGTATTTTAGAGGAAACAAAAAAACAAATCTACAGAAGCTAAAGTTAACAAAGACCCTAAGATCCACTCTAAGATTAGCCCAAGAGAAAGGAAAGAGTAGGGGGTTAAGAGAAGAAAATAAGGGGTTAAGTGAGTAGCAACACCTATCACTCATGGGTTAACATTCATTCAGAAAAAGAGAAAAAAGACTCACCATCATCATCCACCAGCCACTGCTGACAAGTCAGAAAAATAGTCGGAGAGAATAGGAAAGGGGTGAAAGATGAAAAGAAGTAAAATAAGAACACTTACAAACCATGCAAACACAGTCTTAACTCACAGTCATACCATGCAAACTACAGACATGCAAGTAAGGAGAGGATAAGAAAAAAAAATAGGTAAAGTTAAACAAAAAGTGGGTTAGTTTACGCTATGAGCTACGTCTACATTCGCGTTAATTTTTTTTTTTTTTTTGCTGGCAAATCATAAGCTGGCATTAGACGTCAACAGACTCATCCCCGATTACGACTCCCAGAGCTCCTGTTGCTAATTGTTTTTTTTTTATTTTAAACAACGTTAATATTTTTAAAATGCCTATCTAAACGGTTCTTAAACATATTAACGCTGGTTCACTCTGAATGACTGACGCGGGAAGATTATTCCATTTATCAATTACTTTAAACAAAAGTTTTTAGCGATATTAGTAATGAAATGTCTGCCACGCAACTTAAATCCGTTATTACGAGTATTGCTACTATGGAAAGTGAACAGTTTGTCAAAATTTACATTATCGATGTTATTAACGATTTTGAAAACTCCAATAAGCTCCCCCCTTAATCTCCTAGTTTCGAGTGAATGCAAGTCTAACTCTTTTATCCTATCTTCATAAGGCTTGTTGCGCAATGACGGAATTAGTTTCGTGGCACGACGCTGAACTCTTTCTAACCTATCAATATCCTCGCGCAAATACGGGCACCAAAACTGAATGGCATATTCTAAATGAGGCCTGACTAGGGACTTGTAAAGGGGCAACATAATATCCTTCGATTTAAATTTGAAATTACGCGCTATGAAGCCTAACATCCTATTAGCTTTTGCTCAAGACTCCAGGCACTGGTTTCTAACTTTTAAATCCTTAGATACGCGTACGCCTAAATCTACTTCCTCGTCAACGCTTGCTAACTCTCTATCATCCATCGTGTACGTGTAATTATTGTTACGAGAATACATGCAAAACTTTACATTTGTCTACGTTAAATTGCATCTGCCACTTATCCGTCCACTCCATAATCCTATTTACATCACCTTGGAGCCTATTTCTATCGTTCTCGTTAACAACCTTACCGCCTATTTTAGTATCATCCGCGAATTTTGACGTTACTAGTCAATCCTCCATCTATGTCGTTAATGTAAATTACGAATAGCAATGGGCCTAACACTGAACCCTGTGGAACACTGCTACCTACATCCAACCATCCCGATTCACTACCATTAACAACGACCCTCTGTCTCCTAGCACGAAGCCATTCCTCTAACCAGTTAGCTACCTGACAGCATATACCGTACGCTTTAACCTTCGCAATTAATCTTCTATGCGGAACTGTATCGAACGCCTTTTTAAAATCTAAATAACGTCAGCCGCTCTATGCTTATCGTATTCGCGCACTATTTCGTTATAAAATTCTAACAAATTAGTTAAACAAGATCTATGGCGTCGAAACCCATGCTGACTACTATTAATCAAATCTCTACTTTCTAAGTGATCGATGATACGATCTCGAACTACGGATTCCAAAAGTTAACCTACAATTGACGTTAAGCTAATGGACCTATAATTACTAGGTACCGTGCGGTCGCCTTTTTTAAAAAGGCTAACTTTTAGCCTATCGATATAATGCGCAATCTCACCCTCGTAAACATTTATTTCAGCCAAAATAGTCTCGCTACTAAATGGAACGATATCGTCCACGTCGGGGACATTATTTACGTCTTCTACGGTAAAAACTGTCGCAAAAAAGTTATTGAAAATACCCGCCATCGCCTGAGCGTCAGAAGCCAAAGCGCCGTTAACATCCACTAGAGGACCTGCGTTATCTTTTATCGGCTTACGATTATTGACGTATTCAAAAAACGTTTTTGGATTATGTTTACTATCCGCAGCTGTAAGTATGTCTAAATTACGCTTAGCATTCCTAACCGATCTTTTAACCTGACATCTAAGCTCGATATATCTATTAAAGGTAGCTGCCATGCCATTGCGCTTATTAAGTCTATACGCTCTGTTACACTCATTTATGAACTCGCCTATTTCCCTAGTCTACCACTTGGGCCTACGAGGAATAAACTCCCTGTCAATATTCACAAAACTTTCTTTAAACGCCTCTCAATGCAAATTTGTGTCATTACCCATAAATAAGTTATCCCAGTCCACTACTCTCATCCTATCCGCAAAACTATCAAAATTAGCCCTACGAAAATCAGGGACTTCTATTACGTTACTATCCTTAGTGTTTTCTATCAATAACTCAAACCTAAGAATTTGATGATCACTACATCCTAAACTCTCGCCTACTTCTAAACCTTCGACTATATTTTCGCCGTTCGTCATCACCAAACCTAAAATATTGTCACCGCGCGTTGGTTCGGTAACTATGTCGTAAAAAATTATCCTCCACGAACTCAATCAATCTCAAACCCTCCTCATTACGGTACCATTAAAAGTCTCGTAATTAACATTAGGGCAGTTAAAGTCTCCGACAATTATACTATTCCGATTGTCAATAAAGTTACCAAGAAGTGAGTAAAATCTAGTATCGCTGTCGAAGGGTTGAACGGGAGGTCTATAAACAACAAAATTAAAACTAATACTACGCGCCCTAACTTCAACGCATATCACATTAATTGCTGCCGGAAAATCTATCTTAACCTCGATAGCCCGAAGGGAATTACGAATGTACAGCAAAACGCCGCCACCAAGCCTATGTAACCTATCATTAGTAAAGAGTTTAAAACCCGGTATATCAAGTTCCCCCAACAAATCCCAAGTCACGGTATTTAACCACGTTTCAGTTAAAGCAACTATATCGTAGTTGCCGGAATAAATTATCGCCTTAAATTCATTAATTTATTTCTAATACTACGCGCGTTACAATAAAAGACGTTGAAGTTATTTTTTACCATGGGCTGGCATTTTAAACTATTTTTCATGTCGGGCCCGCGTTCCCCGGACCCACAACGTTTAAAGAAGGCTTCGACCTATACAGCTTTCGCACGTTTTCGTCTATTAACCTACCTAGCCTAGCATTACCTATTTCATTAAAATGCACCCTATCTTTTATAAAAAGACTAGGATCACTGAATTCGGACCACAGCTTTACGAAGGGTACATTTTCCTCAGCACAAATCTCTTCTAATTTATTACTCAAAAATATTGTTTTTGACGTAATCCTAAGACCCAACCCGTGCCTAGGGGTAATACCTACAACTAAAGACCTATCTGACCTCGCCTTCAGGGACCTAATTAATCCCCTATATCTCTCCAAAAGGTCAGGCACTCTCGTATCGGGCCTATAGGAGTCGTTGCTTCCTACCATCGTCACCAACATCGAGTGACGGGAGGCAACGTCAATCCTATCCACTTCGTCTCTAACTCTGTCAACCCTGGCCCCCGGGAGACAGACCCTCCTCCTCTTGGTTGGATGCCGTTCAACGAACTCTTTGTCCATGTGGCACACTAAAGAGTCCCCAATTAAAATAGTTTCCCCCTCATTCACGTCCCTTTCCAAATGGGCTAAAGGGTTCGAAACCTCGATAGGGGGGGATTCCTATCACCTAACATACACGGCCTAGCTCCACCCTTAACTTCTCTAAATCCCTCCCCATCTACTACTCTCAGACCAACCTTAACCCCTTCCTCAACTCTATCCAACCTTCCCAACAAGCTACCTAAACTAGAAACTAGATTACGCACCTCACCCTTCAAATTACTAGTTTTTTATTATTCTTAAATTTTACTGGATAAAATTTGATGAAGTTACAAAAACAATGAAAGAATTATTATTTATAAACAATGTTAAAAGTCTAATAAATTTCTAGTTCAATTGTACAGTTTCAGTAAAAAGTCTGCCTCAAAATGCAAAATTCCTGAAAAAAATAAAAAAATTACTAACTGAGAATATTATTAGTTTGAGGGCTCCCAATAGCTCAGTTGTCTCGGTGTCAGATTCTGGGTTTGCTCTCAGTTGCTGGCTACTGGGTTGGGTTGGGCCAGCCACTCACCCTGTCAATGCTTTTGGCTTAGCTGAGCCATGGGGCACTCTACCCCCCCCCCCCCAAGTGGAGAAATGAATTTCCGAGTTGTTACATATTTTGGGCACAGAGTAGCTCCAGGGCACACACTGGTTCACTTCCACCTGCGAGGACCCGGGTTGCTTCGAGTTGAGTTGGTCAATTACCCTGATATTGCTTAGGCTCTAGGTAACCCTTGAGGCACACACACCCCAAGGTCATGGGGAAATAAACTTCCTGACTGTTACTTTTACCTATTATTATTATTTTGATACTTTCTTCTTTTTGGTAACAGTAATAAAATTTTAAAAATAAATCCCAATCTTTCTTTACTCATTAGTAAAATACATTTTCAAAATATTTTGTTTCTTGGTAAACTTTTTTTTCCAAAACTGTACAAGAGAATAAGGCTTTACTATAACTATTATGATGAGGGAGGGATGTGTGGAATAAAATTAGGGATGCACTAGATACAGGATCACGATCCAGTATCTGGCCAATCTGACCATTTCTTCAGTATCCAGCTGGATACTGGATAATTAATTAACATTTTAATCACATTTTGTTGATAAAAAACTTCATATTTCAAGTTTTTGTGTGTACTGTACTTTATTATGGCTAATGCCAGATTTTATTCAGCTGTGGGAAGAGCCATGTGCAATAAAGGGCTAAATTTAACATTTATAATGATTTTCTTTTAACTAAAAAACACACTAAAAGTTAGATTTCTCTAAAATTTAGCAGAACTAGGTCCAATCAACTTTGCCTTTTTTCTTTCCAGCATTGAATGCGAGAGTTCCCCCAAAAATATGGAAAATGTTAAATTTTCTATTAAGACAATTTAAGTCTGAAAATTTAGTATACTTCTATCTATCTATCTTTTTTTTTTTTCTGATTTAAATTCTGTTCTAAGCCTACTAGTAACACACATCCTAATTATTTAAATTTAAATTTTATGCCCTTAAGAATACATGATCCAACCAAATATCCAGTATCTGGCCATTTCTTGATCCAGCCAGATTATCCGGTATATAGCAAAAATAAAAAGCCAGACATCCAGTATCCAGTTATCTGACTATATTGTGATCCAGTACATCCCTAAATAAAATCCAAAGTAACTCAGAGCCATTGAAAGTTTTATAAAGTTTGGGAATTTTTAATTAATATTGTAAAACTGTAAAAGGTTTATCTAATAGGTATGTAGCTAATGTTTTAAATATCTGACTGACTAGTGCCTATAGTATTTAGATTAAAGCTAACTTCAAAAACTATAAAAAATCTTTAAAATATGGCAACTAGATAAGCCCTATAGTATGGTAATGAAGTTTGAAAAACTGATATTTCAGATACTCTTTTTTTTTAACTTGATTAATTTTATAAGCTCTGGGCATTGTACAATTTAACACAAGCATAGAATAACAAATATGCTATACAGAAGATTTTCTATTGGCTTTATTACTTACACGTGAGTTTCAAAGGGAGAATTGAGGTCTGCAGCATAAACAATATAAACAGGAATACTTTGCTTAAAGGAATTTGAATGATACAAAACCCGAGTGAACACAACCACATTTTCACATGAAACTGCGCAGATGCTTTGTTGAGACTGCAATCTGAAATATACAAATGAGTACAAGTTAATAAAAAAACTAATGCTTTCTATTTCTACCTTCACAAAATAACATTTATAAATTACATACAACTGGAAAAAAAAAAAGGGGGTGAGTGAGTCAAGATTACAGCTAAGTCTATAATCTGAAAAACGGAAGGAGGGTCCCAGAAATAAGCTATAGTACTCTATTCCTGGCTAATAGTAATAACTTTTGAGTCTATATACCCACAAATTAAAAATGCAGTATCAATGAAATGTAAACTTTGCTATTATTGACAGAAACCAAACGCTTAAATTTTAGCTTTGTCATTTTCAAATATGAAACTCTTGCTACAATTATTGTGAAGTCTATAGGCTAAGCATAAACTACCACAGTTTGCAGGAACCACTGGAATGGAAATGGAGCCTACATTTTGCTATGAAAAATTCCTGAGTTTGTAACCACTTTTTTATACATTAAAAACATTTTTACTGAATCTATAACTTGTGAGGAATATAATAAGAGGAAAAGTCTCCTGTCTTATGGCAAATACATTTTTTACAATTTTAATACCTGCGCTATGTAATTTTCTGAATGAGATAAATTGAATTAAACTGCATATATTGGTATGGGAATGAACTCAGAATGGTCGCCCCCCAGAGTTTTTTATGATACACACAGACCATGCATGGAACAAGGAACTCTTCTGGGATAATTAAATCCACTATAGTCTGAATAAGTAAGGGTAAATGACAAATACCATAGCTTTTCTTTTTCATGATGCTAGCCCAACGTGGTCAATGGGTCACTCGCAAAGAGGTTCCATAAATATAGCTTCCCTCACCAGCTATCTGCAAAGCAGACAGGATCCAGCTTTGGGACATGGATCTAGGGTTAAAGCAAGAAAAGCTATGGTATTTGTCATTTACCCTTACTTATTCGGACTATAGTGGATTTAATTATCCCAGAAGAGTTCCTTGTTCCATGCACAGTCTGTGTGTATCATATATTGGTATATGCAAAGAAAGCCAAATTCTCCCAAGAGATGATAGGAAACTAATTAACAACGTTATACAGGGTGGTGCAAAAGTCAGGACATAGGAATAATGCTTTTTTTTCAATGCAAATATATATGTATATTTGTAGTGAAACTATGCAAATATACTGTACATATATATTTGCATTGAATATGGGGCATTCCAGGACAAATCACCCAAAAATTTGTCACCACTCCAACCCAGATTTGAATGAAAATTGACATATGGGATTCTTCTGGGTGCTGATTTCAGTGGTCAAAGTGAAGTCTGATCACAGTCAGTCTTCTGAGAATGTTATTTCAGAAAGCAATGAATATGATCCAAGTATATCAAGTAATGCCAAAGAAGAGGTTTCTCAAGTTCTAGAAAGTCTTGCTGTGACTCCAGTGAAGAAGTGTAAGTATTTAATGATAGGTACTTTTTATATTTATAATTTTTTATTTATATTATTTATTTATAATGCATTTACTTTCAAGACTAAGTTTTTCAGCAGTTGCTGAAAAACTTAATGAAATTAATATGTTGACATTAAATTTATTAAACTTATGAAATTAATATGTTGACATATTAATTATTATTATCCATATATATCAAATGGAGTCAAATATTTATTAATTAAAAAATTTCAGATGGTTTGGGTTCCTCAAGAAAAGAAGCAAAAGCTATTCAAACAATAGAAAAAGCACGTCGTTCTTTAAAACAAAAGCTAGAAACAAGTTTAGAAATTGAGATCCCAAGCCCATCAAAAGCTACAAAGTTGAATCATGAAACTCAAATGTATGAATTTTAAAATGATACGCTATTATTAAGTAGGAATACCGTATACTTAAACTAAAACTGAAGCATAAAAACAAAATGTAGGTATTCACCTTTGATAGTAGAAACTAGAAGCACAACTCCCTAAAGAATGGAGATCAATGGACCCATTAAATCATTTGGAATTCATTTGGTCACAAAATAATTTTTGGTTTAATTTGACTATCTCAAAGAATGCTCATTTTGTTACACTTGAAATCAATATTATAATCCAAAAAATTTAATATGCACATGTAATGTTTTGTTTATAGCTATTATATATTCATGAATTTGTTTCAGGTTAATGATTCATCTCATGAATGAACTGGTTGAAGCTTTCCATTCTACTGACAGTTATGAGAGGAAACTCAAAATATTGACATTATCTCCATTTACCATATCAAAAACTATGAATATTTCAGACAACTGAATATTTAGTTAAGAAAAGCAGAAATATAAAACAAAGACTTGGAGTTATTCCTGAAATTGAACCCATGTCAAAAGGAAAAGTAATAACTAAAGGTACTAAAGATTCTGTTCAGAAATTTTTCGAATCAGATGAAATTAGTCATTTGTGCCCAGGTACAAAAGACTGCCTGAGTATCAGAAATGAAAGTGGGTATAAGGAATCTGTGCAGAAAAGACTGGTGTTAATGAATCTGAAAGATGCTTTTAGTCTCTATAAAAACAATCCAGATAGTCCCCAAATTGGCTTCTCTAGTTTTGCCAGCCTTCACTCCTAGACATTGTGTTTTAGCTGGAGCTGCTGGTACCCATTCTGTGTTTGTGTATATACATACCACCAGAATGCCAAAATACAATTCTCAGCTTTGGGTGTCAAAGGGTGGAATACACAACTCTTATGGAGAAAGCAGTGTGTGATGTCAACAACAGGAATTGCATGATGCAAATATGTAATCGCTGTCCAAAAGAACAAGGTATTAAGAATTTTTTGCTCACTTTTCAAAGTGTTAACGATCCTGAATGTGAGGAAATAAAATATAAACAGTTACTACAGATCGATGCAATATGGTTGAAAAAACAGAATCTGTAGATGATTTTATAAATTCATTAAGCACAAAAATTGTCAAATTGACACATCATCACTTTATAGCAAAGAATCAGAGTGCATTTCTAAAAAACTTGAAGAATAATTTAAGTAGCCATACAGCTGTAGTTCTTGGTGACTTTTCAGAAAACTACTCATTTGTAGTACAGGATGCAGCCCAAGGTTTTCATTGGGAAAATACCCAATGCACAGTGCATCCCTTTGTGTTATATTATAAGGAACCAGAAAGTAATGAAACAAAACATTCAAGTTATTGTTTTTTATCTCCAAATACAAAACATAACACTGCAATGGTTTACACTTTTTTAAATACACACATACCTATTATTAGAAAATCCCACCTTCATATCAAAAAATTACATTATTTTATTGACGGATGTGCAGGACAATATAAAAATTGTTTCAACTTTGTTAACATTTGTAAACATGAAGATTTTGGGCTGGAATGTGAGTGGCATTTCTTTGCCACAAACCATGGTAAGAGCGCTTGTGATGGGATTGGGGGTAAGTGAAAAGATCTGTAACCAGAGCGAGTATGCAGAGAACATTTGCAAATCAAATATTAACACCAGAAGACATGTTTGAATTAAATTGTTCAAACAATATAAGTGACAGCATAAATTTTTTTTTGATAAATTCTGAAGAAATTGAAGCTATGGAAAAATTTTTAAGTGACAGATATGAAAAAAGTATGCAGCTAACAGGAACACAAAAATTCCAGAGATTTGTACCTATTAATGCAAATAACAAAAACATTTGAATTATCTTCTGATGAAGTTGGTGAGGTGAGGATTATAAGCAAAGCTTTTCTGGGTGAAGATAATGTTGAAGTTAATCCGAAAATAGGAGAGTACATAGTTTGTACTTACAATGATCAGAAATGGTTGGGATTTGTACATTCCTATAATGAGGAATTTGATGACTGAGGTTAGCTTTTTGCACCCATCAGGATATAGTGTTTACTATTACTTTCCACAAATTAGAGATGCATGCCACATATCAAGAGATAAAATTTTAGGTTTATTAAGCACACCAACTTTAAAGCCAGGAACAACGCGTATTCAATATGTTTTCCAGAAAATGAGTTGAAAAAACTCTTGTAATTATGAATCAACTTGATGTAATGTGTGTGTTCAATTTGTATTTTTGCTGTTTATTTTCATCCAGGCGTAAAAATGTCAAAATTTCACAATGTACATATTTTTTCAATAATTTTTAAAATATCTTGCAACTTGAGACCCACATTTTTTATTGTTTGTATCTTTTAACAATTAATGGAAGTTTAATAAATGAAAATTTTTTTTTTGGATTTCACTGCCTACGGGGGGTGGGGGTCAAAAATAAAAAAGGGGGGAAAATTTTCATTACCTATTATTCTACACATTTGAATGTGGTATCATTTAATACATCTCTTCATGCTGATTCTAAAAATGTATAGTTTTATAGGTCTACAGTAAGATGTTTGGGAGTTATTGCCCATTAAAGTTAGGTAGTAAAGTGGGGCCCATATCTCAAAAACTATGGGTCATAGAACTTTTTTATTTTGACCAGTGAAATCAGCACCCAGAAGAATCCCATATGTCAATTTTCATCAAAATCCGAGTGGGAGTGGTGGCATGCATTGGGTGATCTCTCCTGGAATGCCCCATATGCCTTTAAAGTGCACTAACAAATGCTTCTAACCAGGGCTTTAAAACAAGATAAGCATCATCATCTTTTAAAGAATTTGACCAAATTACTATGAACTATGTTGGCTGGCAATCCATTCCACAAATTAACTATATGATTGAAGAGAAAGTGTTTAGTTTCATTAGAATTAAAATGTTTACCCACTAATTTAAGACCATTACCGCGAGTTCCATCTGCATTTCTGAAGGCAAAATATTTTTTGGCACTGACATTATCAAAACCTTTGATCATTTTAAATACTTTGATTAAATCTCCTTGAATATGCCTTTTCAAAAGGAAGAATAAATTTAATGTTTCTAAATGGGCAGCATATGACTTGTTTCTAAGTCTAGAAATCATCTACATTACACACCGCCATTCTGAATCAACTGTTGAATTCAAATTTTAGCACCAGACATGCACAGGGGTGTCACATGACAATGGGGCAGCTGCCGATTGGCTAATGATAATAACATGACTATATACACACAAGACGAGATGGTTTGACTAGTGAATAATGACACCAAAATTTAATAATTTTGAAATGCGCAGGGTGTCACATGATAATGGGGCAGCTGCTGATTGGTAATGACAACATGACTATATACACACAGGACAAGATGGTTTGACGAACGAACAATGGAGCCAAAATTTAATAACTTCAAAAGTAAATATCTCAATAAATAGGAATTTCTGCCAAAATTAGTATACAGGGTGTCCCATAAGTCCAGCATCATAGGAGAAATTCATATTTTTCTATTTCTACAAACCATAATTCATATTTTTCTTATGCTCGGGATGCCAATTTCACGTCCACCATTCTGTTCAGTGACGAGGCTGTTTTTTATGGAAATGGTGAGGTAAATCGACAGAACACCCGCTACTGGTCTCAAAACAACCCTCACTAGTATACCTCTTCAAAGGAACAAGGTGCATCTCAGGTGATAGTATGATGTGGCATTTGGAAGGATCGCATCATAGGCCCCCTCTTTTTCGATGAACATGTCACTGGAGGCACCTACCTATGTATGCTCAAGGAAGAAGCATTTCCCAGTGTCTTGAACGAAGAAGGAAATTTCCCAACATGGTTCCAGCAAGACCGCTCCTGCACATTACAGCACCCAAGTAAGGGAATACCTGTACCAACAATTCCCTGGTCATTGGATAGGACATCGAGGGCCTGTGGAATGGCCAGCTAGAAGCCCGGATCTCACGCCACTAGATTTTTATCTCTGGGGCCACTTGAAAGTGCTGGTATACGCAGAGAAAATTAGGTGTGTTGAACATTTGCGGCAGTGCATTATTGGGGCATGTAACACCATTACTCCTGACATCATTCACCGTGTGCTTGCTGACTGGGTATCACGTCTGAATTTGTGTATTGAAAACAATGGTGGACATATTGAGCACATTCTGTAAATAAAAGTTTTTGTTTTGCCTTTTTTATTTTTTTCCTATGATGCCAAACTTATGGGACACCCTGTAGAATAAAGTATTCTTGTTTTTTTTGCTCTATCTCACTGTATAAATATCAATATCGAGTTTGGTGGATGTGTTCTCCCAATCTTAACCTTATACTTTGCATGTTTTAAATAAATATAACCATGCCACTGTCCTGAATAATAATTTAACCACAAATTCTATACTTAGGCCATAGATTCTATTATTAACATCACTTCTATACCTATGTTTGACTAAGGGAAATTTGGTATTTTTTTTTTTACAAGAGTACATTACAGGCTTTTGAGGAATTTTACCTTTGCAATCAATAGTTTAGACAATTCTAAGACATTTTTCTTCTATAACATTTCTCTCACAAATTACATATGAAATGAAAAGGTTTATTGGCACACTATAGTCCATATGACAAATATTATTAATACAATGACAGTTCATATACTAAGGATAGAAATATATACAATTGATACAATGTCGAAGTTAAGTGGAGCTACAGACAGACTTTTTCGTACCAAGAAGTCCATAGCTTAGAGAATAAATGGCAGGACTCAATGACTCATGGATAGCTTAGATGATTGAGTTGGTTGATTTTTTAATTCTTTGCATTAGACTGTGTTGAGCACATCTTGTTACCTCCGGGAAGCTCGGGACATTGCAGGTAGCAAACATTTGCGAAGCTGAGCATCTCGGGGGTAATTTATGTAAGAGTCTAAAAGGCCTGTTGTACAGCAAATTTAAAGTTCTGCCAAAACCTTTTTTTATAATTCACCAAGAGTTACTGACCGTATATATTACTGCAGAAAGTACAAAAGAGTGTCTCTTTAGCTTCACTTGTACAGAAACGAAAGTTCCTTATGGTCATATTCGCTTTAGCACACAGGCTTCGAGATTGTTTTCTTATATCTGAGTCATCACTCAAGGAGCTGGTAATAGTTTGACCCAAATACTTAAACTCTTGTACTTCCTCAATTACTTCACCATTCATTTTAAACCTTATATCAGCTGGCTGATTACAGCTTTTAGGATGAAATTGCATAACCTTAGTTTTTGTAACATTAAAAAGAATATGTTTCTGCGAATACACTTTGCAGACATTTAGTAGCCGATCCAGACCTTTAACAGAGCTACTTATTAACACCATATCATCAGCATAAACTAAGTTATTTATCCTTGTGTTATCTATACAACATCCTACTGTTGCCTCATTAAGTGAAGCAATTAATCCATCAATATACACATTAAACAGCATAGGGGAGAGCAAGGAGATATAAGTGAGATATTACATGTTTACTTTGTTTTAGCCACCAATTGGTGCAATTATGTGGTTCAAATTTTGAATTCAGTCAGTCTCACCCAAGCTTTAGTGTCACTTGCCAGGAAACTTGATCATCATAGCTGAAATGTGTGGCAGTTGTAGTGAAGATTATTGGTTGATTATTGCTAAATTTCATGAGAATAATCCTGCAACTTTCTCCTTGTGTTCACATGGTGTATTGCCTAGTAGTATTCAGTGTCCAAACTGTGAATTGCTGTTTTTCTATCATAAAGACAAACATCACTGGTTTTGTGGCTGTTCAACCAGGGTAGCTAAATCAAAATACTGCAAAGTGTGCAACTTTAGTGTTAGTGACTACAAATGCTCGTTTTTAGCATGTCAGCATAATGAACCATGGAAGATTCTACTGTTTGTCAACCACTGGATTCAGAAACAGTGGGATCATGAAACCATCATGAAGTACTTGAATTTTTCCAGCCATGCCAGTGTTGACTGGCACTCGTTTTGCAGCGAGGTTACTGAGTATTGGCTGGACCACCAGGAGCCAATCGGAGGGCAAGTTAGGTTATATATTAGAACTATGTTTTTCTGATTGTTTTTGATGCTGTTTGAATGAAATTGACCTTTGTTTTTATCGCAAATCACTACCTTCTGAGGTTATAATGGAGGGGAGGGGATCTCGGAAACTAGTGATTTCCTATAGAAATGAAGGTTATATTCATTCAAACCGCATCAAAAACTATCAGAAAAACAGTTTTAATTTACAAAGCCTGTAATGTACACTTGTAAAAATTTACTGGAAATTTTGACTGGTAACCATTTGAAGGATGCTTCTAAACTAGGAATTTACAAGGTAAGGTTAGGTTAGGTTAGGTTAGGTTAGGTAAGGTTAGGTTAGGTTCCCTTTTGGGATATTTGCACAACAAATAAAGCTTAGATTTGAATAAAGCACACTAAATTGCACAAGAAAAATAGGTCAGTTTGTAGTTTCAACCAACTACAGAATTTTAGGAATTTTGTCTTTACAATACGTAGGGTAGTTTCGACAATTCTAAGACACTTTTCTTCTATGGCAAATTTGTCACAAATGAATATTAAAAAAGTTACGGTGCTGGTTAAGTGTGCGGTCTACCTAGCTTTTAGTTAGCCTTGTAAGGCTAACTAATGAAACTATCACAACTTAACCTAACCAATCGTTAGGTCAACTGTACGCCCTTGACGATTGGTTAGGTTAAGTCGTGATAGTTTCATTAGTTAGCCTTATAAGGCTAACTAAAAGCTAGGTAGACTGCACACTTAACCAGTACCAAAGTTACAGCTATTTAAAGTTTACCTGATATTTTCATTAAAACAAAGGAAAATATTATGACAACCTAACCAATCTTCAAGGGCGTACAATTGACCTAACCTGGCATTCAATTGACCTAACTAGGCATTTATTTTACCTAACTGGCATTCAGTTGCCCTACCCTAGGGTTGCCAGATGTCCCGCAGGACAGTCCTGCATTTGATCCAAAAATCAAGCATTATTAAGCATTGTTTTAATAAAGTTTTTCTAATTATTTTCTTTGTTGTAACCATTGAAGAAATCGTTTCAAATTTGTAAAAAAATTAGTCTTAAAAAAAACCTCAGGACAAAACCTGGCAACCCTACCCTATCCTGACATTCAATTAACCGGGGGCAACTCACAAGTAGATATATCCACTGCACAGACTCGCCATTTTCAAACTGATTTTAAATGAAAGTGCTGTGCGTGCGGTACGATCTAGGATGAAGCTGATTAGCTAAAACGGTTCTGGGTAATTATTCATTTTTACACCCAGTCTGTTTTTATGATGAGAAACTTTTCTGGTCAATTTTGAGGTGTTTCGCACGAATCTGCCATCTGTTTCCTGTGCAAATGCGTAGTTTTCGAGATATCATCATCTCAAAAACTACACATTTGCACAGGAAACAGATTGTAGTTTTGTACAAAACACCTCAAAATTAACCAGAAGAGTTTGCTCTTATCATTTTCATTTAAACTAATAAAAATATCATGACAACCTAACCAATCATCAAGGGCATTCAATTAACCTAACTGGGTAATATTGGTTATTTCACTTAAATATCTTCTGATCTTTTCGTATTAGGCACTCTCTGTCACATTTTGGGCAAGTTAAGGATGAGAGAATAACACCGTAATTGATAAAAACATCCAATCCTTTGTCTTCATCTCGGGAACATGACAAATCAAGTTCTCAAAGTCAAAATCACACAAATGGCATGTCATAATTCTATCACAAACACCACTAAACTGAATCCAATTAGAAAAAAAAATAGCCAGAACAAAACCCAACTAATTAAGTTGCAGAGTAGCGAAAAAATAGCCTAGTCAAGAAAAATATTTTATGGAAAAAAGTACATTATAGGGTCATTCTCTGTCAGATCAACCAGTGCCTAACACCCTCATCTCTCAGATTTTGCTGAAATTTGGTTTATAGGGAGTTTGTGGGCCCTGAATCCATTTCTGAAATTATAAGGTCAATCCGACCAACGGTTCAAGAGATATGACCTTGGGAAATTTGAGGTCACTTGCGAGGTCACTAACATTTGGTGACCCATAACTTGGGTAATAATGGTCACAATTATATAAAAGTATATATATTTAGAATCAGAAAACGACAAGGAATCCAAATATGCAAGTTTTAGAACTCTAGGTTGAAAAATAAAAAAGTTACACTGTAACCAAAATTTGAGGTCACGATTTGACCTCTGGGGTATCAAATGAGAATTTTTTTTTTAAATGTAAAAAATGAAGGCATAGGCATTGGCTATTAGAATCAGCAAAAAAAAGTTTGTTTATGTTAGTATTTTTCATGTAACTAACATATAAGTGAACACCATATTCATAAGTTGTGCGTCAATTCTACCTATTTTTTCACACTTAAGCTCATAATTTGACCTATAGAAATTAAAATTACATTTTTTTATAGATATAAAAACAAAGGCAAAAAATGTAAAATTGTATTTCACTGCTAATCTACACTGGCAATAATAGTTATAATAGTGAAAGGGGAAGACCTACTTAGAGGATTCATGTGCTAGCCTAATACAATTTTTGCATGCTCGATGCTCTCATCAATTTCTTTTTGTGGAAAAATGTATTGAATTCTGCTGCCTCCTCTTAGGGTAGGACAACTCATTACAGTTAATATATGATGTCCTGGCACTGCACATGAATCCTTGTTTGATGGATAATAATATGCACTTGATCCTGATGACCCAGAGGGATGTAGAAAGTTCACAGTGAAATCATCAAACTCTTCACAATATTCCTCCACAATTCCATACCAAACTTGCATGTCATAAATGCAGCCAACATACTCTCCTGGTTTGACACATTTTAGGTTACCAAGCATTGCAGGTTCATTAGTAAAATGACTTTTCCTTATTCTTTTCTTTTCTCCAATGCCACTTGAAATGGGATACACCATCAGTTCTTCCTTGTTTAGGGGAACAAATCTATGATATTTCTGAGTTCCAGGAATAGCCCTACTATCCTTGAATCGATGTTCCAACCGTTCTTCTGCATCTTTCAAATCAGCTGTAGTTACAAAGAAAAAATTTATCTTCTTGCTCAAGTTTTCTTCACAAAACTGAAACATGTGTTCTGGTGTAAGAATTTGCTTCTCTGTAGTTCTCTGCAAACTGGCACGAGCAGTAGCTCTTTTCACTGTTCCTCCAATCCCATCACATGCATTTTTGCCATGGGATGTAGCAAAGAAGTGCCATTCACAAGACAGACCAAAATCCTCTTCATGGTAACAGAGATTTGTGAAGTTGTATCTGTTCTTATATTGGCCAGCACATCCATCTGAGAAATAGTGCACCTTCTTCAATTGTGGGCATCTGAATTTAACATATGTCATAAGCTTCAATATGAATGAGTAAACCATTATAGTGTTGTGTTTTAGTGATGCAGATAAGAAACAGACACTAAAATGGCTAAGTTCCTGGTCTGCAGATGATCTATAATAGATGACAAAAGGGTGAACTGTACACTGTGAATTGTCCCAGTGAAACCCTTGGGCAGCATCCTGGACAATGAAAGAATAATTCTCAGAGAAATCACCTACTATAACTACCTCGCTCTGAGGTGGTAGTGTTTCTTTCAACTGCTTGAAGTACTGTGATTGTTGCTGAGCAACAAAGTGATGATGAACCATGCGGGATATTTTCATGCTTTGGGATGATAAGTATTCATGAAGTGGCTCCACCTTATCAACCATTGTACAACGGTCAACAGTCACCCATTGCTTGTAAGATATTTCATTTGGAGCTGATTTCACACTGTCAAGTAACTCAAGAAAATCCAGGACACCCTCTTCTCTTGGGCAATCATTGCAAAGTTGCATCATGCAAGTCTCTCTTTCTGTACTGCAGACACTGTAATCCATAAGATCCTTGTATGAAAGACCTCTTTCTCCCAATGCAGCCAGCTGCAATTTTGGATTTTGATGGTATGTGCAGACACAGACAGAATGAGTCCCACCACTACCGGCAAGCACACAATATGATGGCCGTAATTTTGCAAATGTGGAAAATCCTATTTTGGGATTCTTTTCATCATTTTTATATAGTTCAAACATCTCTCTTAAATTCCCGAGGACCAATCGTTTTTGCACCTTCAGCAATGATAACTTTCATGCAATCCTTTTGGCCAGGACACATACGACTAACCTCTTCTGACTCATAGAATCTTCTAACTATATCTTTGTGTTCTTCAGATATCACTTTTCCTTTGCTCATTAGTGGAATCTTCGGAAGGATTCCATGTTCTGATTTAAGTGAACGGCTTCTTTTCACCATGTATGTTGTAGTTTGAAAGAAACTAGCTGTTTTTTCAATTGTGTATGGTGAGAGTGGCAATATTTGTAGTTTGTGATGGTGACATTTGCTCTCCAGGAATGACTGTTTCAATTCATTCATTAATTTGTCTAGATGTTTTTCAGATTTAGTTTCAGGTTTTGAAGTATCACTTACCTCCTCGGTAATTTGAACACCATAACTGAGTTCTAGCCTCTCCTTCAGGTGTTTCTGAGCAGATGATAGCTTACCACGAGCCTTGCGCTTTTTCTGGCTTAATGACAGCCCTTCTGAAAAGAACAGAAAAAAAGGTTTCACACACCTGAATATTAGTAATTAAATATTAATTATAGTACCTTAAATGCTATATAATTGGCTATATAGTAGATCAAACAGACCTTGTAGTAAAGTATAAGTTATTATATTAATTTATTACTTACTTTTTTTAACTGGTGTTTGGTCCAGAAATGCTAGAACTGGTTCAACTGAAGTTGAAGGATTTTCCTTTATCAAGCAATCACTGTCATTGTCCAGATCTTGAATTGAAGAGATGTTACTCAAGCCACTGATAGTAGATGATTCATTTGAATCCTGCTCAGACTCGTTTTCAGTGGTACTAAGTATAGTGGGGTTTTTCATTATCAGTGTCCAGCAGTTCACACACAACAATGAGTCTTTTTCACTCTTCCAGCACATTTTTCAACAAGTACATCAGTCACTTTTCTAAGATTGATTGTTATGCGTTTCTTGTGTTTTTGAATAGGGTCCTGGCAGTATTTCAAGTGCCGAACCATTGTATTTTGATCTGTAAAGATATAGGATTTACAATTAGGTAATATATATTTTTAGAAAATATATAGCTATACACACTTAATATTTTAGGCCTTGATAGTCTCTGAGGCTCATTAAAACACCATACCCACCAGCCACCCACAGTGCTGGCTGGAACTGTACTAACCTGTAGACAAGGAATTTTGCAACTATCTGTGTTGATTCTGCACTTAGACAAGTAGCAACATGTTTCAACAGGTTTGTTTAGGCTACATGTGAGCTTAGTCTTCCCCTTTCACTATTATAACTATTATTGCCAGTGTAGATTAGCAGTGAAATACAATTTTTATTAAATTCTTGGAGCTTGAGGTCAAATTGATAGCTAAGATATAAAAATTCCTTGAAATGACAAGCAATTTATAAATATGGTGTTCACTTATAAGTTAGTTACATGAAAAGTACCAACATAAACAAACTTTTTATGATTGTTTCTATTAGTCAAGAACTCTGACTTTGTTTTTTATATCTATAAAAAATGTAATTTTAATTCTATAGGTCAAATTATGAGCTTAAGTGTGAAAAAATAGGTAGAATTGACGCACAACTTATGAATATGGTGTTCACTTATATGTTAGTTACATGAAAAATACTAACATAACAAAAACTTTTTTTTTGCTGATTCTAATAGCCAATGCCTATGCCTTCATTTTTTACATTTAAAAAAAAAATTCTCATTTGATACCCCAGAGGTCAAATCGTGACCTCAAATTTTGGTTACAGTGTAACTTTTTTATTTTTCAACCTAGAGTTCTAAAACTTGCATATTTGGATTCCTTGTCGTTTTCTGATTCTAAATATATATACTTTTATATAATTATGACAATTATTACCCAAGTTATGGCTCGCCAAATGTTAGTAACCTCGCGAGTGACCTCAAATTGCCCGAGGTCATATCTCTTGAACCGTTGGTCGGATTGACCTTATAATTTCAGAAATGGATTCAGGGCTCTCAAACTCCCTATAAACCAAATTTCAGCAAAATATGAGAGATGAGGGTGTTAATTTCATTTTTTTTGGTTGATCTGACAGAGAATGACCCTAATATAGCCAAAACAGGAAATATATTTTATTAAAAAAGTACATTTGAACAAATTTGCACAACATAAGATGTACTGTATATTTTCTTAGTCAGTTTTGAATGGCAATTCAATATATTATACTGTTTTAACCACGTGTGAGCGGGTTAAAAGACGAATATTAACCCAGTTCTATTAATTTATTCAACAATCTAGGATGAAGCTGATTGGCTAAAATGGTTCTGTTAATTTATTCAACTGTCATTCATTTGCGAGCAAAATAGTAAGTAAAAAAGCTGTTCAGAATTTGAAGAGCTCTCGAATGATGTATTTTTCATCAAAAAATTCTGTGGTTGGTTGAAACTAGAAATTCACCAAAAAATATATTTCTTACTAGAAATGCAGGTCATAACATTTACCGCTAATTATTCATTTTTTGACCCAGTCTCTTTTTTATAATGAGAGCAAACTTTTCTGGTCAATTTTGAGGTGTTCTGCACAAATCTACCATCTGTTTCCTGTGCAAATACGTAGTTTTTGAGATATTGTCATCTTGAAAACTACGCATTTGCAGGGGAAATGGATGGCAGTTTCGTACAAAACACCTCAAAATTAACCAGAAAATTTTGCACTCGTCATTTTCATTTAAACTAACGAATTTAAACAAAAATATCATGACTTAACCTAACCAATCACCTAACTGGTGTCACGTACTGAACTGACCGCAAAACATTAGGACCGATCAATTTGTGATGTGTGATCTTTATGGGGGTGGAGCTCCCATACCCCCAAGACCTAAATTATACAAATAATAATGTAATAACATGTGCCAACCTTGCATGGGTAGTCCGCTAAATTTTGCCTACCCTTAAATGACACATTTATTTTTAGGACTTTTTTTACGGCACCTAAAGACCTTCTGGTCTTTTCTTAAAATACAAGCACTATTTGCATTTAGGGCAGGTCACGGATGTCTTAATTATTCTGTGATTGAAAAAAAAAGTCTAAACTCTTGTCTTCATCGAAGGCAATATGGTAGATCACATCTTCAAAATCAAATATGCATAACTGACACGTCATACTTCGTCACAAAAAAATTAAACTGAACAGACGAACAATTGCTAAAATTGATTTATTTGTAAAACAGGATAAATTGAATTACGTAGAAGTAGCCAGAATCACCAAAAATAAGAAATTCACCAAGTAGTCGATATATATATATATATATATTATTGAAAAAATACCAAAAATAGGAAATATATTTTAATAAAATACATTTTATACAAATTTGCACAAGATAATATATATACGAACATAGGAAATTTTTATAGTGGGCACACTAGGGGCCACTTCGGCCCATCAAGGTGGCTCCACTATGTAAAAACTGCCTGTACATTGGCAATAACCAATTTTTACAAAACTAATTAAGTATCAATTTAAGGTAATTATTCGTTTTTTGACCCAGTCTCTTTATAATGAGAGCAAACGTTTCTGGTCAATTTGGAGGTGCTCTGCACAAATCTGCCATCCATTTCCTGTGCAAATGCGTAGTTTTCGAGATATCGTCATCTCGAAAACTACGCATTTGCACAGGAAACAGATGGCAGATTCGGGCAAAACACCTCAAAATCGACCAGAAAAGTTTGCATTCATGCTAAACACAACCTAACCTAAACCTAACCTAACCAGTCATTTCCAGTTAACAATGGACTCTCTGCCTAGTTTTATAACTTTCTCGGCATAACGTTGTGAAAAATATTTTCGCAAATAAATATTTATGAACCGGAGGTTTTTATTCACCGAGAAATTGCAATGTTCCAGCCATATGCCCTTAAAGATAGAAACAGTAAATCCACACTCATGCTTATTTTTTGGATTTTTTTTACGGCACCTAAACACCTTCGAGTCTTGTCTTAAAATACAGGTAGTATTACATTTAGGGCAAATCACGGATGTCGGAATTATGGCGTGATTGGAAAAAACATCTAAACTTTTATCTTTATCGAGGCCAACAAGGCGGATTAGGTCTTCAAAATCAAGTTCACAAGATTGACACATCATAACAGTAGAACGAAAATCACCACACTAAACAGAAACAGAAAGAAATAGGCAAAAGCAAGAAAAAGTAACCAAAAAAAGCCAAGAAAAATCTCTAAAAAAGTCCAAAAAAGGTAGCCAAAATAAGCAAACTCACCAAAATTTATATACATACGGTACATATTAGAAAGTAAAAATATTTTTTTTTTTTAAATATATTTTATACAAATTTGCACAAGATAATATATATATTTTCTTATTCAGTTTTGATTGGTTATTCAATATATATTGCTGTTATAGCTGGGTGTGACTGGGTCAAAAAACAAATATTAACCCAATTTAAAACTACCGTAATTAATTATCAATTTAAAACTAAAAATAGAATCTCTGGATCCAGAGGATCAAAGTCATAATAGGCAACTATCCACAAATATGTTACACACTATATCTATTTATAACTGACATGCAAATATATCAGATCCAAAGAATCTAGTCAATTTCATTATGGTACCCATCAATACCAGTACCATGCCAACCAAAAATAAGTCACGGTCCATATCAATTGCGGACCAAGTCACAATTTACATCCATATACATTACAATATATATACTTAAGAGGAAAAGTGTAGGTGTGGCTGTAAAGACTGTACAGTAATGTAGAAATGTGTGTGCACCCATTTAAAAGTGTTTGTGGGGGAAGTGAAGATCATGAGTTTTTCAATACCTCACAGTACTATGGGGGGCACCGCTCAGCAAAGGAATCTCTTTAAATAGGGTGTGTAAGGACAGAGAGTATCCCCTAACCCAAGATGCTACCTCCCTATATCCCACAACACCTGTGTTGAGCTGTGGGATCTATATTTTCTTATTCAGTTTTGATTGGTTATTCAACATATATTGCCGTTATAGCTGGGTGTGACTGGGTCAAAAAACGAATAATAACCCACTTACCTACTGCATAATTACAGTCTCATGTTCACACACTTTGAAAAATGAGACTCCCATTCAACATGACAGGTGCAAGTAATTTCAGTTAAGTCTCTCGTGGAACATTGGAAAATGGTTTTTAGTGCAGTATTTTGTCAAATTTGGTAAATCAAATTGGAACCTACACCAAATGGTTACCAGTAACACCAAACAAATCCCACAATGATATTTGAGAACTAATAATAATTTAACTCACAAAGTTTGTTTACATGGTGTTCCATCATACTTCTCAGCAACACTTATTTTCAGCTCCATCTTCTCTAGATTCTAGGATTATACTAGGCTTGCTTGCTTGCTGCCTGCTGCTGAATAAGACAAGCCAGCTTTAGTTAACTTATCTGAAGGAAAGCGTGCAAAATAAGCCTTTCCGCACAACCAAATCAGGAACTAGACCTAACTCTCCTACATTGAGATCAGGATAGACTAGAAGTCCTGGCAAAACTTTAGTATCCAAACAGTGCTCAGAAACGTTCTATAACAACTTGGTAATGTGTTAAATTAGGTTAGATTAACTAGGTTATGTTAGATTAGGCTCGGATGGGTTGATTAGGTTAGGTTAAGCTTGGCTAGACTTGGTTAAGTTAAGTCTTAAACACAAATTTGTTTCTGAATTTTCATACTGATCGCCTTTTTCCAAAACTTCTGCTACTTCGTAAGTTAGTGTAGCATAGTTGATACATATACATAGTCTCGAGTACTTATACATAGTTGGTACTTTAGTAAAAATGCCTGCGCTTCTAACCCCCAGTTAGTAGCCAAATAGGTATACATGTTTTTAAAATGAGGGTAAATCAGGCATTATTTATCAAGTAATTTCAACGTACCAAATTTATTTTTATAAAATTATGTATTTAATTTATAATATCTTAATTAATTAATATTCTTAAAAGGTATACGTATACTTTAGCTTCGGAAATTATTTATACATTTAATATCAACAAAAAATACGTAAGCCTGAATATAATTTTATTAAAAGTATTAAAACGATATTACAACTGATAAGTGCGCCATGTTGACGACGTAACTTCTTCTTTGCCCAGTTAGGTCAACTGTACGCCCTTGACGATTGGTTAGGTTAAGTCGTGATATTTTCGTTAGTTTAAACGAATATATAACGACTTAACCTAACCAACCGTCAAGTGCGTACAGTTGACATAACCGAGCAAAAATGAAGCTACGTCGTCAACATGGTACATCACGTGCCTTATTTCCCAGCTATATTCACGAATTCTTATGGAGAAATAAATATAAAACTAAATTTTAAAAACTGCGATATTATAACCATGCAACTCAGACGAAGGATATATTTGCAGCCAATCAAAGATGCTAGGGGTGCGCAGAGCTATCTGACGACCGACTGACGTACTCCCACCCCTTCTGTATTACACGTCTCTTACTCGTCTCTGTTCTCCTGCCAAGTTTAGTTGAGATCGGCCCAAGGACCTAGGAGTAGTTAGGGAACTAACACACAGATTTTTGTGATATATATATATATATATATATATATATATATATATATATATATATATATATATAATATATATATATATATACACAAGTGTTTCGATTCCTGATTTCATCCACTGCTTTTCTGTAACTTCTAATACTTTTTCAGCAATTGTACCGTTAAAATTTCTAAATTTCTTTCTTCGTTGGTGCATCTTTTAGGTAGAAAAAATAGCGTAAAATGTCCCCCTTCGTTGGGATTCGAACATCAGAGAGTTTTTCGATAGGCTTTTCTATTAGCCATATTACTGTAACTGTATATCATCTTTTCTTAAGGAAATATTTGAATTAGCCTTTGATTTTTTATTTGGATCATCTTCATTATTATTACCGTTTCCGTCTGCCATTGAAAAGTAATTAATTATTGCTCTTCTTGACAAATGAGGTGACGTGTGTGTATATATATATGTATATAGTCTAAAAGTCACTAAAGGGGAAATATCACTAAATCTAAGCTGAATGGAAAGAGCAAGTCATAAACGAACCAAAGGGGCTGTTCGTATTGTTTTGGGCTAGCCTAGAGATGTTTTTTCCTATCTGACCTAATCGTTGGTGCTGAGTGTAATTAGGTGGTGTTTCTAAGGTGACAAATGGGGTAGAAAGTTGTCCGTACTTAAGTATAGTTAGGGGTAATGTCTATAGCTTCTAATTTAGTCATGTAAGAGAGAGTTAGGTAGGCCGTTTGTGGGACACAGGAATCTAATGGTAGGCTCCCAAAAGAATATCTAATTCAACGCACCGGTAAGTGCTTTTGATTGTTTGCTAGAACCTAAGTAACCTAACTGGGGTGTCTACCCAACGCTATCACATTTGGCGACGAGGATGGGATTCAATTAAGCTCATGGGATTCGATTAAGCTCATTGGATTTAATTTAGCTCATTGAATTGAATTTGGCTCATTTGATTAAATTTTGTTCATTGGGTTAAATTTGGCTCATTGGTTTAATTTGGCTTATTGGGTTCAAGTGGTTGTTTGGAAAATTGGATGTAGCCTAGTGGGTCGTCCGATTTGGTTTGTTTGTGTGGGTAAGCTACCGTACTATAGCGTAGGTCCCGCCGGCCTAACTCTAAAACTAATTCCTACTCAGCCCTAACTCTAAAACTAATTCCTACTCATCCCTAACTCTAAAACTAATTCCTACTCAGCCCTAACTGACCAGGGCCGGATTAAGACCTTTAGAGGCCCTAAGCACTTAAAAGATTTTGGTGCCCCATATATATGTAATTCAAAATATAAACAAAAATAAACCATAAAATAAAATTTTATTTTTTGAAATGAAACAAAACTTACAGTAAGATGGAAAATAATGTTTATTTTTGTATACTTCCACTTCATTTATATTTGAAAAGTTTTCTCCTACTTTTTTTAATTGCAAAGTCTTTGATCAGATCCTCAAAACTAATCTTACGTAACACATCTGCTTCTATACTTAGTAGAGATAAGGCATCCAGCCTGCCTTGTTGCATAGTTGTTCTGTTGGTATTTTTAATATACTTCAACTGAGAAAATGAACGCTCGGCTGAGCAATTTGTGACCATTAATGTTAAAAATATACGAAAGGCAATTTCTACATTTGGGAACGCACACTCAATATTGTCTTCTACAATTATTTTATAAAGTTCAGCATGACTGAATCTTGTTTTTACATTTACTATAGCACACGAAAATATTTAATCTATATGTATTTTTAATATGGCGCTCAAAGATTTGATATAAACAAAATAATAACGCAAAGCGTAAAGTGTGTGATTACAACGAAATATATTTATTCTCTCAAAAGGGTTGTTGTTCACTACAAATTCAAACAATGAAAAAAAATAAATACTATATATGAATATATATAATTCAGTTTTCAACAGCTTATAGGCTATAAGCCGCGATTATAATAGTATAATAAATCCATGGTAAATCCGACAATGGAAAATTTCTGTGGTGCCCCCCTTCCCTTGATGCCCTAAGCACGGGCTTATTTTGCTTAATGGTTAATCCGGCCCTGCCTAACTCTAAAACTAATTCCTACTCAGCCCTAACTCTAATACAATTCACTATTCAGCCCTAACTGGGGAGTAACTAGATCAAATTTAAACCTAATCTAACCTACTTCACGTGATTTGGCCTAATTCGGTTTTGCTCTAGCATGTCGGTGATTGGCCATATAAGCCCCTACGAAGACTCTGGGGAGGACTTCGAAGCTTATGCCACTAGGGTGAGGTTGTTTTTCGAGGCAAATTCCATTCCTGATGCTAAGAAAGTACCTACCTTTTTAACTATAATAGGCCCTAAAACGTTTGGTTTAGTTATGGATTCCTAAAACACCGGAAACCTGCACCTATAATGAATTGGTACAGGCCCTAACCGATCACTACAAACCCCGAGTAGTTCTCATCTATGAACGTTTCAAATTTTATTCAAGGCATCAGATGGGAAATGAAAGCATTGCAGAGTTTGTTGCAAGAATAAAAAGCCATAGCCGTACGTGTAAATTTGGGGACAAATTAGATGAAATGCTAAGAGATAAGTTTCTAATGGGTCTCAAAGAGGAGTCTACCCAGAGAGCCCTATTAGCCATAGAGGACCTAACTTTTAGTCAGGCTGTAGAAATAGCTACGGCTAGAGAAGCAGCTGCTAAAGATGTTAGAGCTTTTGGAAATCAAAGTAGTAAAGCCCAACACGTAAATAGCTTTAAATCTTCTAGGCCTGGCAGACCTAATGAGCCTACTAGACAGGCAAATAAAAGGTAGGCGAATACGACTAAGCCTACTAATTCTACTAAGCCTTCCAAGCCATGTACGGGGTGTGGAAAACATCAGTGGAAGAAGGACTGCCCTTTTAAAGAAGCAGTTTGCCGAAACTGTAGTAAAATAGGCCACATAGCTAAAGTGTGTTTTTCAAAGAAAACGAAGGGTGAAAATTCTAATTTTAACATTTCTAGTGTAAATCCTCAAAGGGGAAATACTTCGAACATTGGAGTGGAGTACCTATTTTATGAGCAGCAAAGTGGGAAAAATACAGGCCCATATATTGTAGAGGTAGGCCTAAATGGAATTACAGTTCCTCTAGAACTAGATACAGGTGCTGCCCGAACTGTCATGTCCAAAACAGTTTTTGATAAAATTTTCAAAAACACACCTAAACTACATGCATCTAAAACTATTTTGAAGAAATATGGGGACATACAAATACCTATTTGTGGAGAAGCATCTGTCACAGTTACACTCAACCAGAAAACTTTGTTTCATCCCTTAACCCTTTTAGTGGTGAATGAGCAAGGGCCTACTCTACTAGGCCGTGATTGGATTGACGCTTTGAAAATGCCGATTGACAAAATCTTGCCAAAGAGTCAGGCAGATGTGCATACACTCTCATATCCGTCTGACATAGACTCATTGTTAAGGGAGTTTTCTTCTGTTTTTGGGCCTGAAGTAGGCAACCTAAAAGGCCATCAGGTCTGCATAGAAGTAGATCCTAATGTAACTCCGAAATTTTGTAAGGCTCGTTCAATTGCGCATGCACTGCGGGAGATGGTAGATTTAGAAATTGACAGGCTGCTAAAAGATAAAATTATTGAACCAGTCACACACGCTAAGTGGGCTGCCCCAGTAGTTCCTGTACTAAAACCGGACAAGTCCGTGCGGTTATGTGGGGATTACCGTTTAACAGCAAATAGAGCCGTCCTTCTAGATTGCTATCCTATACACAAGCCTGATGAATTATTTAGCTCTCTTGCTGGGGGTAAATATTTCACAAAACTCGATATGTCCCAAACCTATGCTCACCTAAGTTTAGATGAAAACGCTAAAGAATTAACTATCATAAATACGCACCGAGGCCTATATAAGTACAATAGGCTATGCTATGGAATAGCATCGGCTCCGGGTATTTTTCAGAGGACAATGGACCAAGTTCTAGGTCACATTCCAGGGGTACTTTGCTTTCTAGATGATGTCCTCATTTCAGGTTCGTCTAAAAAAGAACACCTAACTAGATTAACCACGGTTCTAAAAAGACTCCGGGATGCCGGACTTAAGCTAAAGAGAGAAAAGTGTTCATGGGTCACTAACGAGGTTTCATATTTAGGGTTCCGCATAGATGCCTCAGGCATTCATCCAACGGTGGATAAACTAGAAGCAATAGAAAATGCACCACCTCCACAAAACATCACACAGTTACAAGCTTATTTAGGTCTCCTAAACTTTTATAGGAAATTTTTGCCTAATGCATCGACTTTCCTTGAACCCCTAAATAAGCTATTACGATCTGGGGAACAGTGGAGATGGGAGAAAACTCAAAAGGAAGCATTTGAGGCTTCCAAGGACGTACTACTAAAGTCCACTCTCCTAGTGCATTATGATCCTAAACTTCCTCTCGTAGTTTCAGCAGACAGCAGTTCTTATGGAATTGGGGCAGTGTTATCTCACCACATTGATGGTGTAGATAGGCCTATCTGGTTTGCTTCTAGAACACTAACTGAGACTGAAAGACGATATGCACAAGTGGAACGTGAAGCATTAGCCTTAGTATTTGCAGTAAAAAAATTTCATTTCTATCTATGGGGTCATGAATTTAAACTAATTACTGACCATAAGCCTCTTTTAGGTTTATTTTCACCTAATAAAAATATTCCAGTTATGGCCTCAGGTAGGATTCAACGATGGGCACTGATTCTACAAGCCTATAAATTTGACTTAGTACATCGGTCAGGTAAACTTCTAGGTACGGCTGATGCGCTAAGTAGGTTGCCCTTAGAAAATCCAAATGATTGTGTACCTATACCTACAGAATGGGTTCACTTGGTGGAGTTTTTGGAATCCACTCCAGTATCTGCGGTACAAATAGGGCAGTGGACAAAATCAGACCCTATTCTGTCTAGGGTCATCCATTTCTGCTCAGTTGGTTGGCCTACTAAGGTTGAGAGTGAATTACAGCCTTTTTATCAACGTCAGTCTGGCCTCTCGATTCAAAATGGCTGTCTCTTATGGGGCCACAGAGTGATAATTCCAAATGAAGGCTGGTCGAATTTAGTGAAGGAACTTCACGCTGAACACATGGGTGCAACAAAAATGAAAGAGCTGGCGAGAGCTTATTTCTGGTGGCCTGGTTTAGATGGAGAACTCGAATCATTGGTTCGTTTCTGTCAAAGCTGCCTAGAGAACAGAGATCTCCCAAGGAAAAGTCCACTTCATCCTTGGGAATGGCCTACTATACCGTGGCATAGGATCCATGTTGACTATGCAGGTCCTATAAATAATACTTATTTCCTAGTCATTGTGGACGCCTACTCTAAGTGGGTGGAAATTTTTCCAACCACTTCCACGACTTCGGGTGTTACTATTCGCTTACTCCGTTCGGTTTTCGCTCGATGGGGTTTACCCGTAGTCCTGGTTTCAGACAATGGTACTTGTTTTACCAGTGAGGAATTTCGTTCCTTCGTCCACCTAAATGGCATTAGACATGTCCGGTCTAGTGTTTTCTACCCGTCTACTAACGGTCTCGCGGAAAACATGGTCCGTACTTTCAAGTCGGCCTTGCGTCATTCTCGTGGGGAGGAAATGCAAGTGGTGTTGGATAAATTTTTGTTTAAATATCGAATAACACCTCACACCACGACGGGGGTGTCTCCCTCTAAACTTATGATTGGCCGGGGAATTCGTTCAGTTTTCGATTTGTT
Source organism: Bathynomus jamesi (assembly GCA_023014485.1). NCBI lineage: Eukaryota > Metazoa > Arthropoda > Malacostraca > Isopoda > Cirolanidae > Bathynomus > Bathynomus jamesi. Next base: position 510,407 of record JAJOZX010000150.1, read on the forward strand.
ACGTCCAAACGAAACGTTACAACAACGAGTTTTACGCCATCAGAAAAAACAGAAGTTGTACCACGACACTAAAAGAGGGAGAGTTATAGAAGCGCACCTTAATTATCCAGTTACGATTCGCAACTATGGGGCTGGACCAAAATGGGTTCCTGCAACTGTGCAGGAGAGAACGGGCCCTGTTTCCTTCAAGTGCCAACTAGAAGATGGTCGTTCTATTAAACGCCATCAGGACCAGATATGGGACGTGAATTGCAGAAGGACCAGAGTCTTCCGGAAGAGAGAACTGATCCTCCGGAAAATGGTTCAACTCGCCCGCCTATACAGGTTGCACCTAATCCTACTACATCAACCCCGCTCCGCAGGTCGTCTAGGGTCCCTCATCCCCCTGACAGACTAAACTTGTAGGGGAGGAGTGAGGTGACGTGTGTGTATATATATGTATATAGTCTAAAAGTCACTAAAGGGGAAATATCACTAAATCTAAGCTGAATGGCAAGAGCAAGTCATAAACGAACCAACGGGGCTGTTCGTATTGTTTTGGGCTAGCCTAGAGATGTTTTTTCCTATCTGACCTAATCGTTGGTGCTGAGTGTAATTAGGTGGTGTTTCTAAGGTGACAAATGGGGTAGAAAGTTGTCCGTACTTAAGTATAGTTAGGGGTAATGTCTATAGCTTCTAAATTGGTCATGTAAGAGAGAGTTAGGTAGGCCGTTTGTGGGACACAGGAATCTAATGGTAGGCTCCCAAAGGAATATCTAATTCAACGCACCGGTAAGTGCTTTTGATTGTTTGCTAGAACCTAAGTAACCTAACTGGGGTGTCTACCCCTATCACACAAAAAAATAAGTATTAAATTTTGTAATAATTATTTAAGTTTATATAAACTCAAGTAAAACTACGATTTACTTAATAGATACACTATTTATGATAGGTAAATCTGAAAAAAAAAAATTTAAGTATTAAGTATAATAAATTAATTCAATAAAACATATTTTTCAGCTGCCTGGTGGCAAGGCTTAGTATGTTTCAATGTAGCTAATATTATTTTCTGGCATTAATATGATATAAAAGAATGAGCAAAAGCCCGGGGAGCAAAGTTTTGAGCTTTTTTCAACATCTTTTAATTTTCCGAGCACCCTAATAAGGATCACCACTTAAATTTTTATTATATTTTTTAAATGACTCACTTAGTAGTGTCACGTGTTAGAGATGGATTCTGTAGAAAAATTCAGGCTCACGAGCACATCCACATGTATTATATCTGGTCCTACAGGATGTGGTAAAATGGTGTTTATGCTTAAAATCATTAAAGAAAAGGGAGATGTTCTCAAAACTTGTGCATAAAGTCATATGGTGCTATTCGACGTATCAATCAGTGTTCAACGAGTACCAAGATGATATTTTGTTTCACAAAGGTGTATATGACGCTAATTCGTAAAGAGAAATGAGCATACAGTCATTGTAATTGACGATCTCATGTTGGAAATGGATAAAACGTTTGGCGAGACATTTACAGTATTCTCCCACCATCTTAACATAAGCGTGTTCTTCGTCAATCAGAATCTATTTTTCAAAAATAGATACATGCTCGATGTGTCGTTAAATACACAATATCTAGTCTTATTCGCGCAACGTGAAGATGTATCACAAATTGGGGTATTAGCCAATCAAGTGTTCCCGAATCAGCGTAAGGAGTTTTTGGAAGTTTATAAAGAAACTACAAGTCAGCGTTATGGATATTTGCTTTGTGACCTTCATCCGCGAAACACGTTTAGGGCGCTTTTAAGAACGAATATATTTCCAAACGAGCCTGAAACGGTGTATATTCCAAAATGACAAAGAGGCGAAAGAAATACCACAAATTAATAAAAATCTATCATCGACTGCCCCGGCCAATGCAACAGATGTTTATTAAAAATATCGACTCCGACTTTTTAAAATGCATCTGTGAAATCTGTCTTAACGTTATAAATTGCAATATATCAATGAAACCCACTCAGAAGGCTCGCCTACGCCGTTACAAGAACATAATACGTACATTCGCTCGTAAAAGTCAAACTGTTGGGAAGAAAAATCGAAGTATTGCACAAAGAGGAGGGTCATTCTTCCCCATCTTATTTTCAGTTTTGGGTCCTCTACTGACTAGATTAATATAATGAAGAAAGTGGTAGTGATTACACACGAGGTGTATGCTTCACTGCAAAGTTCAAAGAGTCCAGACACCGTCCTAGAACTCCGTAAAAGCAGGCTTGAAAGAATGGAAAGCGAGATAATAAAAACCCACTCTAATAGACAGAGTTTAGTTCCACAACAGTTTCGATGCCCACTGGCATCCTCTTCGAGTGGATACAGAAAAACAAATGAACCAAAACAAGAGGGAAAACAGTCCAGGGACCATTAAGAAATTCGCACCTAGGTTAGATCCCGTTCTCCCGACAATGGAAGGGCATTTTTATTAAAGGGACCCGCTTATAAGTACATTCGCACAAATTTAAAACTATCTTCTTGTTCTATACATACAGATTCTATTATTATTTTTTTTTACATAATTATTACATTTATTATTAAATTTATTACATTTAATATTGCATTATTATTTATTACAGAAATTATAAATTTATTATTACATTGATTATTACATTGTTGTTTATTATACAGAAATTATAAACCGAGAAATGAATGAAAAAGGCGAGAAGAAAACAATCCAGAGACCATTAAGAAATTCGCACCGAGGCTAGATCCCGTTCCCCCGACCCCAGAAGGGCATTTTTATTAAAGGGTCCCGCTTATAAGTACATTCACACAAATTAAAACTATCTTCTTTTTCTATACATACAGATTCTATTATTTTGACATAATTACTGCATTTATTATTGCATTTACATTTTTTAACATTTATTATTACCTTTACACCAATTATTACATTTATTTTATTACCTTTATCATTACATTTATTGCATTTATATTTATTTCCACATTTATTACTTCCATTATTACATTTACATTTACGTTTATTATTCCATTTACATTTTATCGAAAAAAAAAAACCGAATGAACCAATAGCGAGTAAGAAAACAATCCAGAGACCTTTAAGAAATTCACACTTAGGTTAGAACCCTTTCTCCCGACTCCGTAAGAGATTTTTGACCAAGAATCTCATTAAAGGGTTCAACTTATAAGTACCTTCGCACAAATTAAAATTATCTTCTTGTTCTATACATACAGATTCTATTATTTTTCTTTTGACATAATTATTACATTTATAAAGTACCTTACTTGATTCCCAATCTTTAAGCATGATTATTTTGGCTGGCGTGATAAAAAATGACATTATTAGTATTACAACTTCTGAAGGCGTATTTTAAAGCCAGAAAATCTTTTTATGCCCCTCGGGAACCTTCAGTTAACCAAAAACAATATGTGAGTTTGCCTTACATTGCCGGCTTTGAAAGAGTAAAACCGTTGACGAAAAATTTTAAGTTTGCTTTGGCGTTCAAATACTCGTCTATCGTGAAAAGTAAATTGGTTAGGAATAACGTTGCAAAACAGGAACAAGCCTGTGTCTACAGCATTCCCTGTAAAAGTTGTGATTTAGTATACGTAGGAGAAACTGGAAGAAATATTGAAACCCGTATTAAAGAACACAAATATGCCTTCAGAAGTTGTAATACTAATAATGCCATATATATTATATATATATATATATACACAGAGAGGGAAAATTGAAAAAAGACTCAATTTCGACCCAGGGTACCCCAATTATTTAATTAATAATACAAGAAATACACTGGACTCTTTTATATTGTACAGAATCATACTGAATATTTATTTAAAAACTAAAACTAAATGAATCGTCGAAGAATTGTGCGCCATTCTCGCTGGGATGTGTGTGTGTGTGTGTGTGTGTGTGTTCCGATTTACAACATTGTGAACTACACGGATGAATGAAGTGTGTGTGTGTGGCTTATCGATGTTTATTTAAATTGAAAACATGAATTATTAAGAAGTTATTTTTTTAGATTTTGAAGGCAGACGTTTATAGGATGATAATACGGTGGAAAAAAAATAAATGTTATTCTATGAGAATATTTATTTTGTTTATTGTGATTTTTAGTATTCTCAAATCAAAGAATGACTGTAAGGAGAAGCAGAGCGAGATCGTAGGTGGTCCCCGCTGCTATATAGGTCAAACCACATTCCATTCTAACCTTTCTGGAACAGCCTCGAGATTTTATACGTATTTACACTGTTATACTCTGCCACCTCCAATCCTTCACGTCTCAACATAATGTGAAAATGAATGTTATTCTATTTATTTCTGATTAATTTTATTTCTTTTATTGTTAATATTGGTATTCGTTTAAATCTGTTTTAATTAGTTCGAGCAAATTTAAGGAGAATTAATTTTGATTTCGCGAATTTTCGTTATAAAAAAATAATAAAAAGTATATATAGATTTATTTGTGTGTGCGTGTGTATATATATATATATATATATATATATATATATATATATATATATATAGTAATTATTATTTTGCATGCATTTTTCTTTTATTGTTAATTAAGTATACTAGCATGAAAGTACGACGAAAACAAATGAATAAAGGATTCCTCTTCTTTGATTTCGCGGAATTTTCTTTATAAAAAATATAAAAGTATATAGAAAGGATTGACAAAAGTAAATAGGCACTTTCGGTTTGGCTTTAGAGTAAATGAAAACGATTCAGGTCTCTCAAATTATAGGTAAATTAAATATTATTCTTATAGAATGTTATTGGAATAATATACAATATAAAGAGTCCTGTGTATTTCTTTTATTATTAATATTGGTGTTTTATTTCATTCTTTTGCTAAGCCATAGATTAATATAAAGAGTTAAGTGTATTTCTTGTATTGTTAATATAGGGGATCGTTTTGCTTTGAAATGTGTTGAATTAATTCTTTTGCTGAACAAATTAAGGAGAACATCTCTCTTGCCTTTAATAAATAAATAAGTGGTACTGTCTGGCAACCCTGCCTTTAATATATAAATAAATAAATAGAATGGTGTTATCTGGCAACTCACCCTAATAAGATACACCTGAACATAATTAAATTATATAAGGGTATCTGGCAACTCCAGACTCTCTATATAACAGCTGCGGATCCCCTGGACGCTCATTATACGACGGACAAAAAATAGTCACAAATTTCTTCTACTACTTCTTTCACCACCTTTCTCTACAAAAAAAAAAAAAAAAATGGTGTCAATAATCCAGCAGGGTTGAAAGCACCTTAAACAGAAAAAACAAACAAACAAACAAACATTATACGACGGACGCCGGTGGATGAAACAACTCTCTCCTCTCTCCTTCTTAGGTTAAGGCTTAGGTTAGGATTTCCCTTTGAGGGGTGAGGACAGCCCACATTCTCCCCTAAAAACCCTCCTTCTCCTCCTTTCTCTCTCAGGTTAAGTTTACTCCTTTGGGAGGAGGTTATCCTCCCTTCTCCCCCCAAAGCTCCCCCTTCATTGCAGCTTGGGGGATAACCCCTCCCCCTTGTTGCATAACCCACTTCCCCTTTTCAACAGCCCCTTCTCCCACTTTTCAACAACCCCCCCCCTTTGTTGCATAACCCTTGCAACATCTCTTCCCGTTGCAACATTGCACTCTCCCATTTTTCGCACATACTACTCGGGATAACAAGAAAGTAACATATATATATATATATATAAATTTATATATTCTGCTTTCGAGGAATGGAGTAAGAGTCACTGAGTGACTGAGTCTGCTTACTGACTCAGTCAGATTTCCGCGCAGGCTGAAAATGCTGGAAGCCCAACACTGTATATATACCTACACTGTGGTGATAGTCAGTCCCACTGCCATACAAAGTGGTACCTACTTCTATCAAGACTTTTTTTGCTAAGTCCTATATATTATACAGGTATTACCTATCAGGGAGTTCACTTCAATCGTAATCGGGCTATGTCGTAGTCAATGTCGTAACACCGCTTCCCGTTGATCAGCGAAGTTAAACGACAATGGGTCGTACAATACGTAAAAAGCACAATACGTGACAAATCCCAGCCCTAATCCGAAATTACCAACCATTCCAGACTCACGTGCAACAACCTCAACTTCATAACTAGTACTGCTGAGTGACACTAAGATGAGAATCTCATTAATGAGATTTGTAATTTGTAATGCTCACGTTCAAGGGCGATGCGAGTCACTTTTAGTGTGACTGTTTACGAATGAAATGAGGCTTTATGAGGAGACTTAGCAATTATTTTAGAATATAGTTTCATGGTAGTGGGATATGTAAACAGTGGAAGAGATCCTATAGGAAACTCCGAAGCTGAGTCGTTGCTAGGAGATTGGTAACCATGAGGGGATTCATAATGTCATACTTGTACTAAACATCGTGGACATCCTTTGTGTATGTATGTATGTATGTATGTATGTATGTATTATTATTATTAATGCCATTTTATTTCATTTAACTAAAGTAATTTACATTGTCACTATTTAATAAACAAACATTACGACTTCACAGCCTTCGGTTTCTTAGAGACCTTAAAAATAATGGAACTTTCTTCTACCATTATACCAACTTTCATCCTTAATGAAAATACTACAAATTTCCCGCTTTTCTTAACACTATACAAGCAGAGCCTTCGGCTCCCTGCCCTACGGGCTGGGCTTGTGCTTCGCAAACTCGCCTACGGTGAGAGCACGTTAGGGTTACCCCTTTGGGGGGAGGTCATTCTCCCTCCCCCCTCAAAACCCCTTACCCCCTCTTTATGCAACTTGGGGGCTAACCCCCACCCCCTTGTTGCATAACCCCCCTCTCCCCATTACCCCCTCCCCGATTAAAACCGCTTACACATTAATGGGCAACAGTCGGGATTTGAAAGTGTATCGAATGTATTAATCGCTATTCAGCGACATGATTTTAAAATTGTTAAAATCCTGATTGTTGCGGATGAATATGTAAATGGCTACAAGCGGCTTTAAGGCACGATTCAGCGGCAACAAACGGCCGTGTCATATGGCTTTTAATTTAAAAGTCATGGGTTCGAGTCTCGATTTGGACCGATCTTCAGTGTTGTGAAGGACATTAAACAACCCCAAACATGCATTATTATCATTTAAAATTGTATGTTGTAAGTTAGCTCGCTATATTAATGCTTCGTTTCGGCGACATTAATTGGAAGCTATATATTTATTTATGATATAAATATTTTTCACAAAATTGAAGCAGATATAAAGGAGAGAACGTTCATGAAATTTCATACAATCATAGATTCCAGTATGTGATGTTTGGCTTGTATAAAGCAGACACGAATGAGTTTGGGTGCGTCAATGTTATTATTAAAATATAATTTATAATAATGAATGACTTTAAGCATGCTTTCGAGATGAAATAAGAGCCCGCTCCGCGTACAGATGGAGATAATGGGATAGAGATAATGCTCTGAATATTTAAGAACGAAATTTAATGCACAAAAACTGACCATGCTTGACTTTTAGTACTTAATATAATTACCAAAACACGGGGACAATATTTTCAAGCATTTGTGATATGCTGCGTGTAACGGCACATGAATAGAACTGTATTCTTTTAACAAATATGGCCATTCTCATTTTATAGGGGACTATTTTTCACGGTTGGTGGCGCTACCAAAAACTACCTATATCGAATTAGGCCATGCTCGTACAAAATTTTATACACTTTTGTAAAATCGATTAAAAGCTAGTGAGACCTGTATATTTACGAAAATACCACAATCGTCAAAATGTTTAGCTTCACATCCAAAGCTAGTGAAACCAAATTTGTGAAGCTGCACTGAAAATGTACCGTATGTGGTTCATGACCCGAAAGTAAATGAATGTTACACTCTCATCCGCTTACAAATTTTTGTTCAGAATTGTTTGTATGAAATTATTTATTTATGTTATAATGCCAGCGTGGACCAACTAGATATAGAGAGGGTTGCCAAAAGTAAAGAGACATCATGATGATTGTCCTCAAGAACAAATGGTAAAGCTTATCAGTGGAATGCCAGAACGTGTGTCAACTTTACATAATACAAAGGGGAAAGCAACACGAGTCTAAATATATTCATTTAATAATAATCTATACTATAATAAGAGAGCTGTCCGTCTGTCCGTCCGTCCGTCACACTTTCAGAAATTGTGAGAAAAAATTGTGAGAAAAAAATTCAGAAATTGTATTACGGGCGGCAATGTGAAGCTCAAGATTTTCATGACTGTGTTCTTTTCTGTAGTTTAGCCTGTCTGTTTGTCTGTTTGTGAAATTTATCCCGGGCAGTAATGGGGGAAGGGTGGGGGTGGGGGTAATGGGGGATGGGTGGGGGTAATGGGGGAGGGGGTTAGCCCCCAAGTTGCATGAATGGGGGTGAGGAGGTTTTGGGAGATACCAGATTCAGAAATGTTGACACAATGTGAAGCTCAAAATTTTCACGGCTGCGTTCTTTTCTGTAGTTTAGCCTGTCTAACCGTCAGCGAAGCGCGCGCGACGGGAACTGTACTAGTATTAATAATAATAAAGCTGTTAATAATAATAATAATAAAGCTGTTAATAATAATAATAATAAATCTGTTATGCGCCTCGGTGGTGTAGCGGTTAGCTGACTACGAATCCATCGGCCCTGGGATCGAGACCCGGTGACGGCAGACGGCGCGCAGCAAAACCCAGCTGTTTATCCTTCCACAATAAAAATTGGTTGGTAGATAAATGGGTACCCTGGTAGCCTAGTGGTTAAGACGCTGAGCTGCTGATCCTGAGGTCGTGAGATCGAGTCCGGGCGAGGACTTTATAATTTCTGACTGCCCGTGTTGGGTTGTGGTTCGGATTCCACGTTAAACTGTAGATCTAAGGTAGAGCGACAAGCTTGACCTTCGTCAGAATGAACAGTTCGGGCGGAAGCAAAACCAAGGTTATTTAGTGACTTTATTTATTACGTGACTAACTTCCATAGAATTCTCATAACTTCTATAGATGATGTGGACGTGTCAGTGCTCCTCAAACGATATACTGAGGTACAAAAGTTATTGACTAAAATAAAACACCAACATGTGTTGTCAAATCAGAAGAATGGAATATATACGCCTCCATGCCCGAAAGAATCACCTCCGTGATGCGTTCAGCACACTCGGAGGGTCCCCGGGCACAGAAGCAGCGATAATTCCATGGGAAATCATAGAAGTACTGCCTAAGGGCCTCCCAATCAGCGGCGCGAAAGTGCCAAAGGCGTCTCCTCTTGGGAGGTTCCAAAGGCCGAATTGGAGCGATAGAACAGGAAACAGATGTAATAACATTGTGATCGGAGGAGCCCAACGAAGAAAAAAAGTTTGACAGAGTAAGAAGAAGGATGAGAGATGAAAAATAAATCCAGAATGTTAGGCCTATCTTCAAGGCGATCAGCGATACGAGCAGGGTGCTGTACAATCTGCTCTAGCTCATTCAGGATAGAAAAGTTGTCAGCTAGTTCACCAGTGATGTTAGTGAAATAGGAGGAAAGCCAAAAGTGATGGTGAACGTTGAAATCTAAAATGGAGATTTCAGCAAAAGGAGAGTGGGATAGAATGTATTCCACTTTGTAAGTGGGGGTAGTCAAATAATTTTGGGTAGTCAGTAGAATTACGGGAAAGGTAGACCGCAGATGTACTGTTAGAGAGTGGCATGTAAGCTGTGGACAGAGGGTATAGAATTCGGAGGATTCGAGTTCGAAAATACGAGGAGTGAAATTGAGTATACACTATAGAGAAAGTAAGTGGGTACAGAAAAGGGGTTACTGTCAGTCGTCCCAGACACCTGAGATTCAATGAGGAAGAAGTGAGGTTTAGAGGAGGATAGGTGGTGTTCAATGGATTGAAAATTTGAGGAAAGGCCACGAATGTCGCAAGAGTTTATGAAAAGTGAATCAGGCAGGGACGCAGAGCATCTCGAATGGGCAGCAGCAGATCCAGCCCCGCTAGAATGGAAATTATTATTTATGGACGTCTCCTAATCAGTTTGTTTTTAAAAGGTCCCATTCAACTGACCTGCGTATTTATGTCTTGAAAGAGATTGTATTTAGATATACAGTCAATAATGCAACTATTTATAGTTGTTTTTTGGATATAAGCAAAGCATATGATAGAATGAATCAAAATATTCTACTTAAGAATTTACAAGACAGGAATATTCCACCGTATGTTTTAAATTTAATAAAATTTCGGTATACATACCAAACGTTTACTGTTGGATGGGGCGATGTATGCGCACTAAAGCTTATCGTTATTATTATCATTATGAAATAAAAACCTATGGAAAAACCGAAGTTGTCTACTTTCGTCAACCCCCTCCCCTGTTGACGGCGTTTCCTTCCGTCTTAATGCTCTCTGGTGGACGAACGACCTTAAACGGAACAACCAACCAACATTATTATTATAAATACATTGGAGAGCAGCGAAAGCAGATATAAACTCTGAAGATACTTTGAAATGAGTACAAAATAACGTATAGTTTTAGCTCATTACACGCATTTTCGCCCCTGATATAAGAAATTAAAATTTATATATTACAAAAACCACTAAATAAATATTAAAGAGCCTTAAAAAATACGTACTGTATCGTTTTACCTAATAAACTTTAAATGTTACACATGGTAATATTGTCATAATTAACGAGTGGATGTTATTTTTAGATGCGAGTGTGCGAGTGTTTTAGTTGGCACTGACAAGGGAGAAGGAAAGATAGGTAGAAAATAATTCAATCTGTACTTATTACCGCAAACGGAGATCGAAGGTTGCATCTAAAATTAAATACACACACACACACACTACCATCGAAATCTAATATTTAATATACTGTACTTTTGCATCTCGATGGTTTAGCCTACCCATTTAAGTTCTTAATGAACAAATTAAGTAGATAAACACAAAACTATAAACAGTATTTACGAGGAAACTTAAAACTCTTTACATTTCGGAGACAAAAATGTTTTCCTCAATGCATCTGAGGAAGAAACAAACGCATAACTCGTTCAGTGCAATATTTTATGTAATTTACTTCCATCTCTTTTCGTCTCAAGCTTTTGTTTCATCGTTGACGACTTAATCCTGTGACAAAGTTATTTCCTAAAGAAACTGCGAACAAATCGCCTTCACGAGTTACTTTTCCTGCGTCCTTTCATTGCTTTTCTACATTTACTTTATTTACGAAGAACAAACCACATTTATTTGTCCATTTTATTCCTCATACAACTGCATGTGTTTACTCTCTCTCTCTCTCTCTCTCTCTCGGTCTGTCCAGCTAGAGATGCTCTCTGAACCAGTGCTCTTTTATGTGGGTAATACCTCTGCGAAGGACGCAATATAAATTACTATGTACATGATAAATCTTCGATACGGTGGCTTTGACAGGCTGCGGAGAAATGATGCAACGATGAAATGATGACTTCCTGTAAATAATACATAACCTTTGGTTAGCTTCCGCCCGAATTGTTCATTCTGACGAAGGTCAAGTTTTTCACTCCACCTTAGACTTACAGTTTAACGTGGAATCCGAACCACGCCCCATCAGCAGCCCAGCGTCTTAACCACTAGGCCACCTAGGGTACCCATTTATCTACCAACCATTTTCTTTATTGTGTGGAAGGATGAACAGCTGGGTTTTGCTGCGCGCCGGTTGCCGTCGGGTCTCGAACCCGGGGCCGATGGATTCGTAGTCAGCGACGCTAACCACTACACCACCGAATGAAAAAATGAAAAATGAAAAAATCCTTAAAAAAAACGCATGGTGTAGATTAGATTAAGTATCCTTTAGATTAAGTTATCCTTTATTTTCCGCCGTCTTCTAATGGGTAACTGAGTACAAGAGATAAGTGAATGAATGGTGTGAATGAACTCTGAAGCTATTCTCTTCGTTATACCTTTTCTACTTTCTTATAAATCTTCTTTCACCACTATTTTCTGTCAACAGTCAAGGTCACAAATAAAGGTCAAAGGATAAATGGAGCATTTTTGTGTCCGCGCTATAGCTTTGGAGCCACTCAACATAAACTGATGAGACTTCCTACACGTATGCGTATGTGTCAGCACAAGGCCATGTGTCGGGACAAGAACCATGTTGTTGCATCGAAGGTCAAAGTCACAAATAGGGGTCACAGATCAAATGGAGGTCCGCGCCATAACTTTCAAACCACTCAACATAAACTGACGAAACTTCCTACACATATATATCATCACAAGACGATGTGTCGCGACTAAAAATCAGGTTCTTACCCTAAAAGTCAAGATCACAAATATAGGAGGGGACATTGATGCTATTCTGACACAATTATTGTTATTATTATTATTATTATTATTATTATAAATCAGCCAAATAAAAATTAAAATAAAAGTTAAAAATAAACATACACCCGATATCATAAAGCCTGTCCTACGTACCTGCAAAAACGATCACGAAAGATAGATACAACACTTTCAAAGATTATGTTCTCCAACGCCGCCCAGTTACTATGGAAACCAATATCTGGCTTTGGCATAAAAAAAAAATTATTTCCGTATTTTAAGAAATACTGTGGCAGTTAGATTTTTTATGCAGGAAGGAGGGGCCAAGGGCAATGCCCGCAAAAGCGCCCCCTCATAGAAGAATAAGAAAGCCAAAATCCAAGGTCCAGGGTTTTCGAGATGCCTAGACACTCTGCGTTTGAAAGACTGGAGGTCATAGACAGGAGGAAAGATTGGTCCAGAGTTGACCGGCTGAGTAGATGAAAGATAAGTTAAAAAGTACTGGCTGGTTATAATAATAATATACTTATAGCGCCTCGTTGGCACTATAATAATAATGATAGTGGCTATATTGATAATAGTTACGATTGATTGTTAATGATGATGATTATGCTGATGGTTGATAAGGCTGGGGTCACCATGATCTTTTCAGATCAATTAATGTTATTAATTAGGTTGATTGATAGAATGAGTTTTCTTCCTTTATTAAACAAAATAAATGATTTATGAATGAGACAAAATATAAGTTGGTTGTTTACAGTTGAAATTAAATGTGCACTTGAATAACGACTTCAATATAATACTGACTTCACTATTAATAACGCGCGAGGTAATGATTAGTCTTTATATAAAGTTAGGTGAATGACACCAGATCAAAAGTGGGCCTCCACACTGATGTTTAGGTGCGTCGAGAAGTCCTTGTAACGAGGTTGAGGTGTGAGGCAAGGCATAAGGACATGCCTTGAGTGAATCCTCGCGATGTAACGTCATCTTAGTCGTGGCCGTGTCAATGGAACATCACGAAAGTATTTGCAAACGCATCTGCCACTACATACTATTTTCTAAAATACTCTTCCGAATAAATGGTTTCCTTTAAAAGCCATACATTGGTTTCTGTGGTAACTGGGCAGCGTTGGAGAACTTAAATCTTCGAAATTGTTGCGTCTTTGTCTTTCAGGTTCTTTTTATATACATAAGAAGAAGAAGAAGAGTTATGTGATCGGGTGTAAAAAGAGTGAATGAAAGCCATGAGTTAAAATTCACTTTATCTGTCTATTCAAATGGTCTTATGCAATGACATAATCGACAAGTATCGATGAACAGAAAGCACAATATCAAACCGAGTTTTGGACATGTTATCAGTAAATCTGCTATGTATTATATTAAGTTCATTTATATGTTACGTTAGGTCAGTTCTGGTTAGGTTAGGTTCAAGTTAGATTAGCTTTAGGGTACGTTAACAGATTTGTCAATGAAACTTCCCGTTCATAAAACGAGTATAGGTCTATTCCACTCTATACAAACTTCTTTCTGAATTTGTGTGTGTGTGTGTGTGTAAATTTCTATATAACTAAGCAGTCTCTTAAATTGGGGTAATCTCCCCTTTTTAATTTATTTCTTTTATGTATGTCATTTAAACAACTTAATAACATCTGTAGTCAGTCCCAAGAGATACTTTTTGGACGGTCTTCCTCTTCCCAGCAGGGTAATTACCCTCAATTTAGGGGAAATAAAATTAAATAACCTCGAAGCGATATACAATTAAAGTGCTCTTTTTCCTTTTTATTTTTTCATTTGCTGTATAAACGATGTTATATTAAATTGCCATTAATTGTTTTTATTAGCTACTGCTTCACTTTGTTAATTTAACGAGACAAGCGTGTGTGTGTATACATATATATAGTCTATTTATTTATTTATTTATTTATTTATTTTACCCATATGTTAATGGATTAAGTAATAGGCAGAAGAAAGACCGCACCGTTTTTTAGAAAGCACCATTCCACGCCCATACACCCATTTAGGGTATGAGCGGCTCGCAGCATCATTTCCAAGTACATAGAAAGATCAAAGTACTGACGAGGCTTTCATATGTCACTCATTACTAGGGCAGTCAAAAGTTGACCGAAAAAATTAAGAAAGTTGACCTTACGAATTGAAAAAATTGACTTATAAAGTTGCCTTTACTTTCAATAATAAAAACGATACTTTAATTACTTATTCTTGCTCTTCTACATCAGTTGACCGATTGTGGTAAATTATGAAGTATTTGCCGACATTTTCTGGCAAAAAATTGCGATCCTTACTTAATAATTTATTAAGCATGGAGAAAGATCTCTCTACAGCGGCAGTTGTTGGTTGACATTGCAAAAGCTGACCATAAACTGTTGGTGAGATTTCAGGTCTACTGAGGTTAATTATTTCACAAATACCATTTGTCTTGAGTCTTGTTTCAATGTATTGTTTGACTGAACACATATCTTCGCCAAGGTTGATAGAAGAAATGGTTTCATATGCCTCTCTAATGGTGCAATCAGATGCTTCCATCCTAGTCACTAAGCTAGCAATCAAACTATAATTCATTTTGATTGACATTAGTTGCTTTGGCAGTTTTTCATTAGCAACACTCTCTTTAGCCTTCTGAACAATGATTCCTTCATCTTCAAAATTTTCCACAATTGTCTTCACATTTGGAAAATTGTCTGCATAATAAAAAGCAGCGTTCAGCCAGCTTGCCCAACGTGTTACAATCGATTCTGGAGGAGTTCCTATTTCAGCAAACAATTTTTAGTTATTTTAATTATTTATTCCAAAAAATTGACTTTATTTACCTCATTGCTATTTTTTGACCTAACAGGTAAAAGTTGACTTTTGGTTGACCTATTAACTTTGGTAATATACCCCCTACAGGTGTTTTTATTGCATTTTCAGTCGTTTCAGCGAAAAGTGCCCCATAGGAAACAATTTAACTTTATTGACTTTTGACCGCCCTACTCATTACCAATGGAAGCAACCAGTGGCGGTTCCTCATATGGGCAATATGGGCAGCCGCACAGGGCGGCATTTGTGGAGGGGCGGCATGAGCGCCTGCAAAAAAAATAAAAATAAAAATAAGAATAAATAAATAAAGAAATAAATAAAAATAAAAAATAAAATAAATAATAAAAGATCAATGACTTTGCATCAAGGAAGGTAAGAAGAGTCAGGCTTTAGATGGCAGTTGTGCTGTGGTGCAATTTATTTTGTTTCTTGTTCAAAGTGTAGCATAATAATTACCCTCTCTTAAGTGTCTTATTCTATTTATGTGATAGAGCATTTGTACAATTTAGAAATTTGATTCTCTAGTTTATTTATGGCAGTTGTGCAATTTAATTTGTATTTTTCCTGTTCATAGTATCATAATTACATTCTCTTAAGTGAGTTATTCTATTTACGTGATGAAGGATTTGTAAAATTCAGAAATTTGAGTCTTTGTTTTGGTTCTGAAGTTCCAACAATTAGTCCAATAAAAAGTTATTTTGTGAAAGAGTTATGTCTGTCCTTTATTTTGGGGGGATTCGAATGTGTGTGTGTTGGCGAACAGGGGGGGGGGGCGCTGAAGGTGAGGTTCGCCCAGGGCGTCATGTAAGCTAGGACCGCCACTGGAAGCAACAAAGATTTGCGTTTTCATAATGAAATGAGGGGTCAAAATTCACAATCATTTACTCGCTTGTGTCGTTAATTTGTATATCATATATACTGTACATATCACTTTGCAAAAGTCTGGAGCCACCCTGTACTCCACCATTTCATCATACAGCTAACGATATGAAATCAATAAAGTAATTATATCTTTCTGATTTTTATGTTTTTGAATGGATGAAGTTAAAAATCAACGTTTTTTTTGTAAATTTACCAATATTCTTTGGTAAAATTACGAAAACAAATGCTTAAATGTTGGTAAAATCCATTATATTATTTTGAAATATTGGTAAAATTCAATATATTATTCTGAACTATTGGGTTTAGTTTTCTTATTGGTGTACCGTGTACCATTTTTTTAAATTCAGGTACGAAATATAGTTGTAAAGGGTACCGTTTCGCATAAAGTAGAACATATTGTAATAACATTATACAAAAACTATAGAGTCAAAAGGAAGTTAATGAAAAATGAAGGTTTCTATAAAACGTTTTCAGAAACCAACCTAGAAATATATTGAAATTGACCCTACTAAAGATAAGAGCAAACTTGGAAAAACACATCAAATATTCCACAATCATATACTAAGCTCTTGATTAGATCGCTGATAGACAGACGTAAATGGAGCTGAAAAAAAGGGTGAAAACTACGGCACGATGTCAAAATGTGACAAGTAAATTACGTGAAGAAAGTCTGTATGAGTTCGTTGCGGCGTAAAAGTCTTTTATCCGTAAAGGAAACGAACGGAAGAGAATAACATTCTTCGACTGATCATAGGATCACTGAGACACCGAAATTCAACTTGGTTGGTTGGTCCATTTAACTTTGTTCGTCCAACAGAAGGAAGTGAGACGGTTGGTAACGCTACCAAACGGGTTAAATAAGTTCCCTTTAAAAGGAGAACTGCGTGAATCGACCACATTACGCGCAGCGGGCTCGTCACTGCACCCTTCTCGCATGGGTTCGAGTCTAGCTTCTGGATCGCTTTCGTTTTTCCTTCTCGGAGTTTAATTTTTTCCAACTTTTCAACCTTTTCTTTTTCTTTCGTTAGTTGGTTGGTTAAAACAGTGGTTATGGTTCTTACTACGAAAGGGATTTCATTGATTTAAAACGACCCGACCATGAACTGTCCCAAGCCAGGGTAGTGTGAGAAATGTGGAGAAGGAACACTGAAGAGCTCGCTGTTCGTAATTTATTTAGCCCCACCATGGTCCCAGAATGTTTTCACCCCCAGTTGGTGACGTTACTATTCGTCTCAATGACCCTTCGTGGATGAATGACGACGTAAAACGGAGCAACCAACCCATATATATATATATATATATATATATGTGTGTAAAGAACGACGCTTGTGTAGAAGAGCGTTCCGTACAAGATGAGGAGGGAGAACGAACAAATGAAAAATGAGGTACTACCCGGGAATCGAACCCGGGATCATCCGACTGCCGGTCAGTTATGCTATCCACTACACCATGGACCTCGATCTATCAGAAGTCGTAATTCTCCTACATACGAGCAGAAACCGGGTGGTACCTCATTTTTCATTTGTTCGTTCTCCCTCCTCATCTTGTGCGGAACGTTCTTCTACACAAGCGTCGTTCTTTACATTAATTATACTGTGTGTTGTTTGCAGTTAAAATATATATATAACGAAATTATTTATATAAGATTCTTTATTAATTTCAAAGGGAAGTTTCGCCTTCCATTTACAATATCTTCTTCATTAAGGTTATAGAAGCGCCACGAATGCTTAGTATCTCATATTACAAAAGTCTTTGTTTGTGTCATTATCAAAGAAATACTTTATAATTAATATAAAAGTGATGTACGAGGGGAGGTCAGAAAATAAGTTTACACGGCGTATAATTTTGTAACTAAAGGACCTACATTCATTATGTTTGTATCAGGTGAATCGTTAATCATTGTTGGCAACACTGCACGTCCATTCGGCTGCTATCTACCGTACATTGGTTATATGAGTCAGTTGAACATGGCGGCTCAACTGGAACAGTGTCCTGTCATTTCTGCAACGATATTCCGAGTCTGTCAGTGGTCAAGAATTTCTCGAGCGCGTTGTCACGGGAGACGAGACACGGGTTCATCACCGTACTCCGAAAACAAAACGTGCCAGCATGGAATGGAAACACCCTAGGTCCCCGCGACCAAAGAAGTTCAAGATTGTGAGGTCCGCTGGCAAAGTGATGGTTACCGTGTTTTGGGACTACAAAGGCGTTTTGCTCGCAGACCTCATGCAAAAAGGCGCAACAATCAATGCAGCTGCATATTGTTCAACACTGGAACCTTTACGAGCGGCCATTAAACGTAAACGACCTGGACTGCTCCGTCGGGCAGGGCACTGTTCCAGTCGAGCCGCCATGTTCAACTGACTCATATATCCAATGTACGATAGATGGCAACCGAAGCGACGTGCAGTGTTGTCAACAGTGATTAACGAATTCACCTGATCCAAACATAATCAATGTAAGTCCTTTAGTTACGAAATTATACGCCGTGTAAACTTATTTTCTGACAGCCCCTCGTAGCTCCCCTCTTTATTTTGATTTAACGCTTGTATTACACTCGAAAAGATGAGCACACTCGCATGACGCGCATAAGGATAAGTGACCCCCTCCCCACACGCACGTATTTGCGCATCTTCGAGGTGTACTTCTGAATACACGAAAGGCCTTGGAATAATTTTTCCTTTTCCCATATATATATATATATATATATATATATGTGTATGTGTGTGTGCCTCGGTGGTGTAGTGGTTAGCGTCGCTGACTACGAATCCATTGGCCCCGGGATCGAAACCCGGTGATGGCAGCCGGCGCGCAGCAAAACCCATTTGTTCATGCTTCCACACAATAAAGAAAGTGGTTGGTAGATAAATGGGTACCCTGGGTGGCCTAGTGGTTAAAACGCTGGGCTGCTGGTGGGGCGTGGTTCGGATTCCACGTTAAACTGTAGGTCTAAGGCGGAGTGAAAAGCTTGACCTTCGTCAGAATGAACAATTCGGGCGGAAGCAAACCAAAGGTTATATATATATATATACAGGGTGTTCCATAAGTGCGGTCTCATAGGAAAATTTATTTCAAATTAAATTTACAAAAGAAATAAATTAAAACTAAAACAAATGTTCAAATTGATGTCTTGTCTTGGGACCTTTTTTTTTTTGTTGCAGGTAAGACAACACATAATGGCTAATGTGGAAGTGAGTTACACTCGTGAGGAAAAGGCAAACTTATAAAGGACTGTAGTTAATTAACTAATTTTTAAAGAGCAGCTTTAGGAAACACCTAAAAAAATTTCTTTTGAAAACTTTTCCTGACATTTGTACTTTGGTGTTATCGAAATAATGTTTGTTGTTCCCTCAAAGTACACACACACACACACACTGTATATACAGTATATATTAAATTAAAGGTTAGACAGGGAACATCTTTAACCCTGAAAGAAAATAGTTTTGTTGTGAGAGGAACAAAACTTTAATCAGCTGCCCAAAGAACTAAGGAACACGAGTGGTATTGCGGTAGACATCTTCAAAAGAAGATTAGAAGCCTGGCTCAGAACAATCCTCGATGAGCCGGGCGTACCTGGCTATGTAGGGTGGGGAGTACAAGAAACCAACTCACTACTTCACCAGGCCAACTCGAGAGGAGGGGCGACAAGCTTGACCTTCGTGAAATGAGGAATCACCGTACGGAACATTTGAAAGGTTGAAAGTTATATATATATATATATATATATATATATATATATATATATATATATATATATATATATATATATATATATATATATATTAGGGTGGTCCAAATCCATAGGGGGAAATTTCAAAATTGTCTTAGATAGTCTCCACAAGTGTGGTTTTTGTCCATTTAGTGTCCACATGGTCTCTGCAAAATTGCAGTGTGATTGGTGAATATTTAGAGGTCGCCCCATTCTGAATATATATATTGTATAATGTACTTTTTCTTCCGTAGGTCCGATGGCTCAAACTCGATCAATTCCAAAAGTTTGGCTTCTAGGGATGGCAACTGGAACTTTATCCACGTCAAGGCTCCCTACATGCCTTGATGCCCTCCTCTTGGGGCAATACCACCACATCAATCAAAAGCAAACCACCTCCGACAGTCTGAACCAGGCATGCCAGAGGGTGATTGAAGTCTGGACCCGAGCGCGGATCCCAACTCAACGGATCGACTCCTGTGTCCGTAAGCTTTCAAAGCTTTTAGACCGCTACAAAACACTCAAGAAGCACAGGACTAGGCAACGTGCCAGCGATAGAATGAATGAAGACATCTTCAAAGCGGACATCCAGGAACTGTTTGACATCGCAACCAGTGATGCCATGAGCACAATCGTCAACGTTGAGGACCGAAATTTCCTGTCCATGCAGCGCAAGGACGTCAATTCTTGCAGCATGGCTGGCATTGATAAGGAAACGACTACACAAGAGACAGAAAGCGATCCAGAATGGAGAAGGAAGCCAAGAGGAAGGCAAGGCATGAAGCAACACAGAAAGATTTGGAAGAAGCAGGAGTGTCATCAATTGATCTTTCCTCTTCTTCTTCTTCCCTTTTTTCGCAAGACGACGACGACTATAGACCATCGGTTCCGATTCCTTCTTCGTCTGAAGCTCCGGCACCAAAGCGTCCCAAGAACAAGGTTACGAACATTTTCCAATCTCCAGAAGTCATTGGAGCAATGGATCGCACCAATCTTTCTGACCGGAATGCTGTTTTCGTAACTGGAGCTGTATTACAGGCCGCGGGGCATGATCTGTCTGGGATGACGTGCTCTCGGAGCTCTATTCATCGCTACAGAGAAAGTGGGCGAGAACAGGCAGCTCGAGAAGACCTAGAATCATTCTCTCTAGAAGACCCTGTCCTTCTCCATTGGGACGGAAAGCTTCTCCCCAGCATTGAAGGGAAGAAGACGAATGTGCATCGGATAGCAATCCTTATAACATTCAATGGACAGGAGAAGCTGCTTGGTGTCCCAAAGATGAAACAAGGAACTGGAGAAGCACAGGCCCAGGCATGCCTTCAAACTATGAAATTATGGAACGTGGAACAGCATGTGAGAGGTCTCATCTTCGATACCACTGCGTCAAACACGGTTTACATCGCGGAGCCTGTGTCAGGATTGAAGAAGCATTGGGTCACGAGCTAGTTTGGATCGGTTGTCGACATCATATACTTGAAGTCGTACTTGCTGATGTCTTTGCCTCAATATTTGGCTCAACAGGAAGTCCTGAAACAAGCCTTTTTAAGCGATTTCAAAAGGAATGGCCATCTCTCTCCCACGAAGCATTTGTCTCAGCATCGGACAGCTTGTTCGAGAACCCTCAACTCCAAGAGATGAGAAAAGAGATGCTCACTTACTTACCTAACGCTCTTCAGGCAAGCCAACCTCGTGACGACTACAAGGAGTTCCTTGAACTATCTTTGCTCTTCCTGGGGGGAAAGACTGGTGGTCAACTCTTTATCCGAGCTCCGGGTCCCATGCACCACGCGAGATGGATGGCGAAGGCGATTTATGCGCTCAAAATCTACCTCTTTCACTATCAATTCAAGCTCACAGCACGCGAAGAACGAAACGTGACTCAGCTGGCTTTATTTGTCAGTCTGATTTACGTCAAGTACTGGCATGAAGCGCCAATGGGGACACAAGCTCCTCTCAATGATCTCAAAATGCTGCATCTTCTGGAAAAATATCCACACGGAGGAGCTGCACAAGCGGCGAAGACAGCTCTAAGACGCCACCTGTGGTACTTGTCGGAGCATCTGATTGGACTGGCCTTCTTCGATAATAGGATCGATCCTGATACCAAAAGGAGAATGGTTCAACACCTCCAACATCCCCAAAAGAATGGCTGCCCCCGACGAATCGACATGGCGGAAGCTGGTGTTGAAAATGATGTGGCATCCTTCGTCACGAAAAGGACATTGACCCTCTTTGATGCCTTGAAAGTTGGAGGTAAGGAGGAAGCGCGCCAGTTACTTCAAAAAGATCCACGGGAATGGCCAAATGACAAGAACTACAGGGAACTTAGAGATCGCGCCTTAAAGATGAGTCGTCAATGATGCTGCCGAGCGAGGTATTGCTCTCGCACAACGCTACAATGACACGAAACGAGGACCAGAAGCAGTACCTCCTACAACTCGTAGCCGCCCACCGAAAACAGATACCAATACCATCCAAGGCGACTCTGATGCAGAAGAAATAATGAAGATACACCCATTATCATGTCCTATTGTCTTACTGTTTTCTTTCATATTCTTTGAGAACCAAAAAAAAATTTAGTTATTCAGTTGTCTATATATTTTCCCAAATTTTCAAAAAGGGGGCAAGTGGGGCGACCCCTAAATATTAACTGAATAATGTGAAACTTTGCACAAATACTGTCCACACCAAGAGGCATAAAACCAACCTTGTGGAGAGAACTTAGTCGATGCTTTAACTTTTTGGACCACCCTAATATATATATATATATATATATATATATATACAGACGGCTTATTCCGTAGATTTTTTTCTTTTCTTCATTGCAGCTTAATGAGTAAACGTCCACTCTTTGCGGGTGTCCTACAATTTTTTAAAATAATATCGCATGTGAAGGTAAATTATTTGATAAAATAAATTGCGTGTAAAGACTATATAATTATATACTTTTTTTAAAAGTCTTCTGACTTATATACTGTATAGTAGGTGTCATAAGAGATTAATTATCACCTTTTAAATATGCAATTTATTTTACTGCCAGGGTCAGTAGGGCACGAGAAATATAATAAAATGTGAAAGTAATTCAGAGCTAACTTAAAATTTCTCTTTCTTCTTTTTTCTTTTTCACATAAACAAACAGGTGCATCTAAGGCGCATTCTGGCGCGTATATAGAATTGAACAAACACAAGCAATTTCCTTGACTTTTACTTCAAATCTGGCAATGTGTCTCTTTGATACAACTGAAATAAATATTTCGGTTTTGCTAAAAACAACTCAACTCGAAACAACACTTTTTAGAAGAAGGAAAAAAATAATAGTAGTCTTCCACACGCGAAAGTATTACAAACGCAGTGAAGCGTGTGTCATGCGTCTACAAATGTCAGGACACAGAAAAAAAGTGTGCGGTGAATCCTCATAATGTTCATACATTTTTCGCTGTCGTACGCTTATTATTCGAGGACAAAACTGTCTTTTTACTTCCACGGTGAAATTACTCATTTTAGTCATTTTTCGTCTAGAGAATTTGGTCGATACATTTTTACACGTTTGTATGTATTTTATAATCTGAAAGAAATCTATACTTTGTTTATCTTTTAATAAATACAAGTACACTATATATATATATATATTATATATAATATAATATTATATATATATATATATATATATATATATACAGGGCGTCCCAAAAAAATGTATACACACTTTAACAGCTGATAGCTCAATTGATGTTTCTTTCTTTCCAAGTTAAACCCTTAGAATTAATAATGGCAGTCAGACTAAGCTTTGAACAAAGGAAATTCATTCTAAATGCTACTGGAAGTGTGAAAACGCAGTTGAAGTGCAAAGACAGTTTAGGAGGGAGTTTCAAACAGATCCACCAACGCGACTTACCATCACTCGAATTAGAGATAAGTTTGAAGCCGATGGAACTGTTCAGAATGTCCACAAGAAGCGTTCCGGAAGACCACGGACATCGACAAGCCCCACAAAGCAAGAAAGAGTACTGGAAACGTATCACCAAAGTCCAAGAAAATCTGTGCGGCAAGCGAGTCGTGAGGTAGGAATTTCAGAATCGTCTGTCCAACGCATTTTGAAGCGCTGTCAATGGAAAAGTTACATTAAAGATTAGTCCATGCTATTAATGAAGATGATCCGGACCGAAGAGTGGAGTATTGCGAATGGTACTTGGCACGATGTGGATGTGGATTGGACGAAGGGGTTTCGTAGAATACCCTCCGCGTTCACCAGACCTCACACCACTAGACTTTTTTTATGGGGATACTTAAAAGACAAAGTCTACGCTATAAAACCTGCAACAGTCGCTGAATTGAGAGCAGCCATTGAACGAGAATGCACACAAATACCAAACGAAATGTTTCGTGATGTTTGCGATTCCATTGCTTCGCGTTATCAGCAGTGCCTGGACCAGAACGGACGTCAGTTTGAAAACAGGGGTTGACAAAACAATTAAATAATGTCTGTAGATTCTATTACATTTTGAAAATGAAATGTATTTTAATAAACACTGCCTTTATAATTATTTAAAGTGTGTATACATTTTTTTGGGACGCCCTGTATATATATATATTTGGTGTCCGAGCAAGGTCAGAAATAAAAAGAAATTTCATATCTATTAAGCATAAACACTTTTGCAACATTTAATAGCCAGATTCACTTTAAGTTTGTTAATTATATATATTTAAGTTTAATTAAACATCACGAATGTATTCAAGATATCTATTGGAATAATATTTACATACATACATTATCAAAATTCTCACTTCTCAAATGAGTCGGGGCGACATGTTCAGATACAAAATATGAAAGGGAATGAAGGAGAAAAGGTAGAAATTAAAGCATACACGTTCATTCACACCGGCATCCTGGTAGACTAACACCCCTCCCCCTCCCCCTCCCCAATGGTTAAATTCCACACCTGCGGCGCTTCATACACCACTTGTGGTGGTGCTTCCAGGCTTTGTCAAAAATAAAAGAGACAGAGTCCCAAACTTACACATCTCTAACAAACCTCCTCCGTTCCAACCTACTTGCCAGCACTTCTCGTGCATCACCCAGATCAAGTCCACGCTTCCTCACGTAATCATTCACCATGTCCAGCCACCTTCTCAGCCTCCTTTTTCTACCTTCGCACTCTTATGCACTCTTTTTCCCTATTCTGTTATCTTCCATACTTTCAGTCTGTCCAAACCACCTTAACACATTTTCCTCAATTTTCACTTCCACTGACTTTCGCACACCACATCTGTGTAGAACCACACGATTTCTCACTCTCTCAATCCGGTGCACGCCACACACACACTTCTCAAATTATCCATTTCAATCGCTCTTACCATTGACTTTTCCATTTCATGCCATGTCATTGTTTCACACCCATACAAAAGTGTCGGTACTAATATACCTTCATGTAAACATCTCACAGCATCTCTACCCAGTCTCCGCTTCCTCAGCCGCTTTCAGCGCACCCGCCACCTTTCTTCCTTAAATCACTCTGTTATTAATTTAATTCGCATTTTTGTACCTCTCGTTTTATTCAAAACACATCTCAAATACGTAAAGGACTCTACCACCTCCAATGTTTCACCATTCACCAATTGTTCGCACTCGTTTTGTTCAAAACACATCTCAAATACGTAAAGGACTCTACCACCTCCAATGTTTCACCATTCACCAATTGTTCGCACTCGTTTTGTTCAAAACACATCTCAAATACGTAAAGGACTCTACCACCTCCAATGTTTCACCATTCACCAATTGTTCGCACCTCGTTTTGTTCAAAACACATCTCAAATACGTAAGGACTCTACCACCTCCAATGTTTCACCATTCACCAATTGTTCGCACTCGTTTTGTTCAAAACAATCTCAAATACGTAAAGGACTCTACCACCTCCATGTTCACCATTCACCAATTGTTCGCACTCGTTTTGTTCAAACAATCTCAAATACGTAAAGGACTCTACCACCTCCAATGTTTCACCATTCACCAATTGTTCGCACTCGTTTTGTTCAAACACATGTCAAATACGTAAAGGACTCTACCACCTCCAATGTTTCACCATTCACCAATTGTTCGCACTCGTTTTGTTCAAAACACATCTCAATACGTAAAGGACTCTACCACCTCCAATGTTTCATCATTCACCAATTGTTCGCACTCGTTTTGTTCAAAACACATCTCAAATACGTAAAGGACTCTACCACCTCCAATGTTTCACCATTCACCAATTGTTCGCACTCGTTTTGTTCAAAACACATCTCAAATACGTAAAGGACTCTACCACCTCCAATGTTTCACCATTCACCAATTGTTCGCACTCGTTTTGTTCAAAACATATCTCAAATATGGAAAGGACTCTACAATCCCCAGTGTTTCACCATTCACCATCTCATGACAGTCCGAATTTCCCTCACTCTCCACAATCAATAACTTACTTTTATCCACATTCATTTTTAACAATCGTCTTTCACACACTGACAAAAAACTCTTAACAGCCTCTCGCGTATCACACTCACTCTGAGCGTACAACACAACCACGCAGCATCATCCGCATACGACAAATTCGACAGGCCTCACCTATCCCCAATAATTGGGCAAGTTCCGCACACCTTCCGCACCTCTGCACATTCGCACTGGGCGGAAATGCGAAATGGTGCGTGGAGGTGCGGTGTGCGGTCATCTCGGTAAAAAGGTGCGGAGGTGCGGATGCGGAAGGTGTGAGGATTGGTCCGCACACCCGTTCGTATTTGAGTAGCTGTGAATAAAGTAATATAGTATTAGTATAAAATACAATTAAATGATATTGTATTCTAGTAATTTTCTGACCTCTCATAACAAAAAAATGACTTTATTGTATTAAAACTTTATTTTCACAATTAAATATTAAATAAAATTCATAAAAGTATTAATATATTAATGGAAACTTATATATTTCCTTGCGATAAAACTTTATCTATGTAAATAGGGTGCGGGTGCGGTTGTGCGGAAGTGCGAAAACTTAAGAGGTGTGCGGAAGTGTGGAAGTGCGGGTGCGAACCTCCCATTTGGTGTGCGGTTGCCCAGCATGGTGTGCGGTTTCACCATCATACACCAGATTCATTCTTCTTTCAAGCATTCACACTTTCACTTCTCTCATCACTCTATCTATAAACAGAATGAATAGCCACGGAGACATTACGCAGCCTTGACGCACACCAGCACTTATATGAAGCCATTCATATTCACGTGCATCTGTTCTGTTAGTTGGAAAAAGAGATATATATATATATATATATAATCCAACTCACTACTTCACCAGGCCAACTCGAGAGGAGGGGGCGACAAGCTTGACCTTCGCGAAATGAGAAGTCATCGCGCGGAACCTTTGTAAGGTAAGGTAAGGTAATATATATATATATATATTATCTTTTCGAACTAACTGAAGCAGATGCGCGTTTTATTTGTCAATTAAATTTTTTGATCTTCGACTTTTATTTAATGTTAACATCTCTTCTCATTTATTTAAACATTAAAACAAAATATGCAAAAACTTTTTTGTCGCGGTAATAACGTTTTATACGTTTTATTACGAGTTTTTCCTTTAAGAACGTTTTAAATGGATAATTAATTTTAAAAGCGTTTAAGTATTTCTGAATCAGAACTTTTTAAATAATTTTTTTACATTTTTAGTTGAAGGCGTACAGTATATATATATATATATATATATATATATATATATATATATACCTTTGGTTAGCCATTTATCTACCAACCACTATCTTGTGTGGAAGGATGAACAGCTGGGTTTTGCTGCGCGCCGGTGCCGTCACCGGGTCCCGAACCCGGGGCCGATGGATTCGTAGTCAGCGACGCTAACCACTACACCATATATATATATATATATATATTATATATATATATATATATATAATGTAAAATATTTTAATGGAGTTGGTTTTATATATAATAGACTAGAAGAAAGTCAGAGACATTTCACAGCAAAGATTGATGGCTGCAAAGGGCTCAACTATTGGGAAAAACTCCGTAAACTAAATCTGTACTCCCTGGAAAGAAGAAGAGAGAGGTATACCATAATCTACAGCAACGAGGTTAACGAGGTGTGTATATACAGTATACACCTCCTTAACCTCGTTTAGTTTCCGTGTGTTGGTCTCTCTTCACACGAAGGTCAAGCTGGTGGCCCCGGTTCTAGGCCTGGCTTTGTAGAGGAGGAGCGAGTTGCTCTCTTGTGCTCTCCACCGCACATAACAAGCTAAACCCGGCTCATTTGGTACCGTCCTGAGCCAGGCATCTAGTCTTCTCTTGAAGAATTCAACTTTGACCCCTGTAACGTTTCTGAGGTCCTTTGGAAGCTGGTTAAAAGTTTATATATATATATATATATATATATATATAGTTGGTCACTAAAGCGTTAATCCGATAACAGTTAATTAACGAAGTTAACTTTTTTTAACGGACTATTAACGGAAGTTAATTTCCATTTATCGTTATCGGACCAGTTAACTTCCGATAACTCGATATTTAGTCTGTTAAAGTCCGTTAACACGTTAACTGCGAGGAGTCATTCACGGAAGATCACCGCTCCGCGAATGAATTCAAACCGCCATAACTTCAGTCTGCCAATTCCGTCCTCTGCCGCAGTGGAACGGCTCTTCTCTCTCGGCAAGGACATCCTGAGGCCCAAGAGGTCAAGACTGGCAGTTGGGCCTAACTTTGAGAAGTTGTTCTTTCTGAAGGGCAACCAGCACATGTGCCTAAAATTTAATTTTACCTTTCAGTTCCCGCCATAATAATTCTCTGGTAAATTAAAATTTAGTTAATGGTTAGTGGTTACAAGGGTTTCAAAACATGTAATCAGTACATTTTTTATTAAAAATAAAAAAAAAAGTTATTAAGCAAAAAAGTTGCAAAACTTGATAAAAATACAGTTAAATACCTATTTATTGTTGGAGTTTGCATAAATAAACATTTTCTATGGGTTTTAAAGCTTTTTTCCTTGATTTTTTTTTAAATGTTAGTAAAGAAATAGTTATCGTTAACGGATTATCGTTAACTTCCGTTAACTTTGTAGTAAAATTATCGGATTATTGTTATCGGAGTTAAAAATTGGGGTTAACGGATTATCGTTATCGAAGTTAACTTTTTGGTTAACGGTGCCCACCACTGTATATATATATATATATATATATATATATATATATATATATATATATATATATATATGCCGTAGAATCACAAAATAACAAGTGATCTTATTAATAAGCAAACAACCACAGGGAAAAAGGAAAAAAAGAAACACGAATTCCGAGCGCTTTCGTGATATATTCACATTTTCAAGGACAAGAAAGAAATAGCTCTATTTCTTTCTTGTCCTTGAAATTGTGAATATATCACGAAAGCGCTCGGAATTCGTGTTTCTTTTTTCCTTTTTCCCTGTGGTTGTTTGCTTATATATATATATATATATATACAGATCACTAATCAACTATTGCTATCGAATTGAAAATAATTTTAAACCGAAATATATTTTCATTATATTGGATTTGATTTTATGAATATTTACATTAAAACCACGACGCAAAAGATGAATGACTTATTGATATGACGCAAGGAGAATTGTCATAACCGTAACCTTTGTTTACAGCTTTGAACAGCAATCTCTTTTGCTGTGTTGATGGTTTGTTGTTTACATATCCAGTGTTTGAAAGGTTAAGTATGGAGAAGAGAACATAAACATCACAGTGAAATCTGACATACAGCGTAATTAAAAGAAAATTGATTGGTTTGTTGGTTTAATGTTAAAAGATGAGCTTTACGTTACGCGATATTACAATTGGACAGCATGAAGCCACTTGGGCCTATCGAGGTTAGCCAAGTAAGATATATACGCCTCGGTGGTGTAGTGGTTAGCGTCGCTGACTACGAATCCATTGGCCCCGGGTTCGAGACCCGGTGACGGCAGCCGGCACACAACAAAACCCAGACAGCTGTTCATCCTTCCACACAATAAAGAAAGTGGTTGGTAGATAAATGGGTACCCTGTGTGGCCTAGTGGTTAAGACGCTGGGCTGCTGGTGGGGCGTGGTTCGGATTCCACATTAAACTGTAGGTCTAAGGTGGAGTAAAAAGTTTGACCTTTGTCAGAATGAACAATTCGGGCGGAAGCTAACCAAAGATTATAAATAGGTTTTATGACAGAAATTTTCAAAATATCGGTTTTAAGTCAATAATTAATACGGAGGGTCATTGAGACGGATCGTCACGGACATTATAACCAGGCAAAAATTACATCCGTGAAACCCGCGGTCTGGTCAAATAATTTTGCGAACATCGGACTTGTTGCTGTTCCTCATATCCGTTTCTTAGACTTGCTCATTGGGGAGCGTAGTGTGGGTTGTCTATAGTTACCGAATTTCCCCTCAAGAACGTGCTTCCTCATGTTCCCATATTCCAATCTCTTGATTCGTTGGTTGGTGTCGTCGATTGTGCGTCTTTTATAGGAGTACTCTGATGCTCTATAGTCTATACTGTATATTCGTAGTACTTCTAGTACTTCTATATCAGTTAGGGTGGTACTCCTTTTTCTACATTTTCTCTTCGTTAAGTTATTGCGTCATCTGCATGTGAGGGAATCTCTCTCTCTCTCTCTCTCTCTCTCTCTCTCTATATATATATATATATATATATGATGAATAAAACCACGAAGGAAAGGAAACACAAATGGTGCTCAAGCGCTTTCGTCCTGAGGATGTCATTAGACGAAAGCGCTTGAGCACCATTTTGTGTTTCCTTTCCTTCGTGGTTTTATTCATCATAAATATTTTTCACGTGTTACTTTCGTGAAATAATTTTCATATATATATATATATATATATATATATATATATATATATATATATAACTCGCATATGATTTATGGTGCGATAATATTTATATTTTCAGATGCATATAATTCAATAGCAAGACCTAATTTAGATAACAATACACTGCAAGTTGTACAGAAGAAACAAAAAACAAGAATAAAAAATTGGCATTGGACTTTTGAT
This sequence comes from Bathynomus jamesi, assembly GCA_023014485.1. Lineage (NCBI taxonomy): Eukaryota > Metazoa > Arthropoda > Malacostraca > Isopoda > Cirolanidae > Bathynomus > Bathynomus jamesi. The sequence continues at coordinate 541,171 of JAJOZX010000150.1, forward strand.
TGTAAGTAAGCGACGAATGATGATGTACCGTCCGTACCATTCAGCGAATGTACGATACATTTTTACCCTTTGCACTTAGACTCTCAAAGCGAGCAAAGCCTAAACAGTAGTCATACGCTAGACTTGGCATGTGATGGTTGGTTGGAAGTAGAGGAGCGGACAGTGTGGTGAAATCTTGACGGAGCGTTTGATCTTATTAATTGAAAACTAATTGTCAATTCATTAATTTCTTATGGCAAAAGATAAAATACTTTTTATAGTTTATTAATAAAAGTATTTAAATATTTTTATTTTATCCAAGTTATGTTTACAGTAAACATATTTTGGACGTCGAAAAAATCTGATACAGTTTTATTGACACTTTTTTTACTGAAAGATTAATCTGAAATTATTATATTTTTTAGGTAAATTTTGTTTCGTGGCCACCTGTCTTTTTTTTTAACTGATTGGCCGAAAGTGGGACAGTACTAACTAACCTAGAACGACCACCTAACCTCGTGTACGCTTAACCCGGGCATTAGATTCACAGAGATCAGATACACTAGGTTAGTTATTTCCCACGTGACCGACTTCGACCAATCAGGATTTTTATAATAAACTTCAGAGAACTGGTCTCCGTGAAACTTAATAAAAAAAAGTTAAAATATATATACAGGGTGTCCGAGAATTATCTGTACAATTTTTGGCTGTTATTAAAAGTCAACCATGAAGTGTAGAAATTCGAGTGTTGTCCCATTTTACAGAGAATCTCATTAATTTTTTTCTGATACCAAGTTTTGACAAGTTTTTTTAGAAATTCCAGTGTGTCCGAACATTATCTGTACAATTTCATCTTTTAATAAAATTCTTGATAACACACGTAAAATTCTTAAACAAGATTATTTAGAATCTGTATTTTCAAAGGTTTCTTTTATTAAAGTAACGTTGTTACAAACATTCGATATGTGCACCATTAGTGATTCGCAAAACATCCAATCGATACTCCAAATGTTGCCATGTACGCTGCAGCATATATCCACATCAATTCGCTCAATAGCAGCTGTGATTCTTGCTTTTAAATCATCAATGTCTGTCACCCGCGTACATTTCTAAAAAACTTGTCAAAACTTGGTATCAGAAAAAACATAATGAGATTCTCTGTAAAATGGGACAACGCTGGAATTTCTACACTTCATGGTTGACTTTTAATAACAGCCAAAAATTGTACAGATAATTCTCGGACACCCTGTGTATATACTGTATATATATATATATATATATATATATATATATATATATATACTTTGATCACTAATTTAAATTTTACAGGATAATTCGTCTAAAATTAAAAATTATTTAAAAACGAGTCACACCCATAAACTAAACGTATTTATACAAAAGACATTTTTAACGCGAGAATAAACATTTTTTGAAACGAAGTCATCATTTGATATATGTAGAAATAAGTCCTTTTTTTAAAAACAAAAAAAATATTGATAAATTACTAAATTTTGAGTGGAGAAATAATTATTCACGAGTTTACCCGGAAATATATAATTATTTTTTTACAGATCCGCGGCCCAATTTAAATTCTCACTATAAATAAAAACACCACAATTCATCACGGCACTATACAACCTTTAGGTAAGTCCTTTTTTTTTTTTTTTTTTTAATTAAATTTACGCTAATTATTTTATGCATTAGTGTCGCTACGAATTAGCGTCGCTATACGAAATAGTATGTATGGTGGGCGGGGTTTTTAAGTGTTAAAAATTATTTGATTTAAAACAGAAAAACACTTCATTTTTAGGAATTTTAGCAATTGAGCAGACTCTTTACGAACGATTTATTTATATTTTGGTTTACACTTAGTTTTAATGTAAACAAAGTTTTGATTATTTTTGTATTTAGAAAGAAAAAATGGACATAAAAAATGACAGCGGATTTAAACATTTTAGGACAATCCATTTTTCCCAATGTCTAAATTTAGTAGGATTCACATTTAAAAATGTAAAAACAAGGATGTAAAAATTAGTAAATAATCATATAGTCGTGTATTACCGAGAAAAATATATACTATTTTTGGTGGTAGACCCGCTACGCGCAACGGAACGAGTCTGGCGGTGGTTTTTTGCCATTTAAGCCACTTTTTATTTTTCCTATTTTATTTTGTCAAACTTGTCATTCAATGTTACTCTTTCGCAATCTTCGTTTATACTTTTAAAAGATGAAAAATAAAAATATGAAGAAAAATTTTTCCTTTTTTTTTTTTTTCGAACAAAAATTCACGGATAAAATCAGAAATAAATTCAGTGAATGTCTTCCAATCATTTTCATTAAATTTTCAATGAAGGAGTTAACGAATGAAGATCATTTTTAAAGCCTTAATAATTATAGTAAGCGATAGCGAGCAACCGTGTGATTATGCAACGAGATTCAACTGGGAACAATTAGTCGAACGAAGGGATATCACTGTTACACTTATTGTATATGGAAACTTACTTCTTTTTAAAAAATAAAAAACGCGTGACACAAAATTTCGTCAGATTTCAACACCACAATATTGGTATTTACAAGAAAAGCGTAAGTCTAACAACTTCAAGGCAAAATAGAACGACGATTTTAGATGGTTGTCAGTTTTATATTCTCTAAAATGTGGGTGGGATTTTATAATTAAACCACCGCCTAATTCTAGTAAAGTCCAATCAAATCATTTCGAGGGTGGAGAATTGCTATTTAAGATATCTGATTCGTACAGTTAAGTTATAACGCGAACCAATCACGAGTTAAGTAACCCCATCTTGGGTCATGACCTACAACAATTATTCACTCTAGATTGAGGTTCCTGATAAGAGCTTTCGATGTTCACCAGCTCAAAGCACGTGCGTAGGGTTCATCTTTCTGTGGTGAGGGTTTGCGATGGTTACGTCTCAAATTATGGATGTGACGGTCAGCTTTCTCGAGCGCCATGCGAGGAATTTGCGTGCGAAGTAAAATTATGAGTTTATTTACGTTGAGTGCATCTGTGCACGCAGGTTTTATATACACTAGCAAAAGTGGGCCCTACGGGCCCATTTAGCTAGACCCGCAGTGCTGGGGTACAATGGGTTCGGATGTGAAGCTTAAGATTTTCATTGCTGCGTTCTTTTCTTAGTTTTATTGATCGAATAATTAAACCATCAGTAATTGGGAGGTAATTGGGCGCTAGAGTAAAAATGTAAACAAAGCAAAACACATTTATTTCTCTGTTCAGACTCGCTTAATAGTAAATATCAACTGAGTTGATATATATATACTGTATATATATATATATATATATATATATATATATATATATTATAATATATATATATATATATATATGGTGCACACAAAGTCCTTTCCCGACTATAAACTTTATTTACATGAAATCCAAAGAAGACAGTAATGCTGTGGACTTTGTGTACACCCTATGTATATCCAGGGGCGTAACTAACGGGGGTGACATGTCCCCCCCCAACTTTTGAACTGAGGGGGATAATATAGGTTTTGTCCCCCCTAACTTTTGATCTAAGTTAGCTTACGTGAAGGAAAATATTTAGTTCTTGAAATAATCTATGATGAGTAAATCTTTAATTATATTTAGTCCTATTAGTATGCTGGAAAGTATTACTGATTCAGTACTAATACTGCAGTGATAGATACTTTAATGAGACATCTAGTTAGTTTTTACTTTAATTATTGCATATATTGTTTTCCTTTAATGTTAAGTATATACTTGATATACATAAGGTTGTTGTGAAAATGCTTCCTTGATTTTCCTATTACTCGAAAGGATTGGTATTTAGATATCATTATGTTCTACCGAAAAATGCCTTGGAACAACAAATTTAAGACATTACCTACGGGATAGCAGCACAGAAATTCATCGTAGGATTTTTCATCATTATAGTTGTCCCCCCTACCCCAACTTTTGAAAGCTAGTTACGCTCTTCTGTATATGTATAATTTGGTTAGTTTTTTTAACATATGTTCGGGATCGACCCTTTGCAGCATCCCGCTTCATTTCGGGGTATTTTTGAGGAACCCATTTATTTACTAAAACAGTTGGGTGTAAGCTGCGCACCGGCTCCCCACGACGGGAATCGAACCCTGGCCGATGGATTCGTAATCAGCGATGCTAACCGCTGGGACCGTTGAAAAATTCTGACGGTGAGCTAGTTTCTAAAAACTAGCAAATGGCTACTTTGCTAAACGAATTTTTTACGTGTTTTCACAATAGAAGATGTAACGAATATCCCTACGGTCGTAGACATAATACCCTTCGATAATGGTAATACTTTAGATAATATTGTGGTGAGTGAAAGGGAGGTACTGCACTATATTTGTAAAATGAAAATGCTTAAATCACCGGGGCCGGATTCCATATATCCTAAAAGAATTAAGAGAAAGCATTGTTGTGCCGCTAACAAAGATTTTTAATGCGTCTATTTCTGAGGGGTGCGTACCAAATAATTTAAAGTTAGCAAATGTAACGCCCATTTTTAAGAAAGGCAATAAGGGTGCGGCGGGAAATTATAGGCCAATCAGTTTAACGTCTGTTGTAGGTAAGCTACTGGAATCACTAAGTAGGGATCGTATAGTCGAACACTTGGAATTGCATAACTTGATTAGAAATACGCAGCACGGTTTTAGGCGAAACAAATCTTGCTTAACTAATCTTTTAGAATTTTTTCAAAGCGTGGTTGAAGTTTACGATAGTCATCGGGCGGTAGATGTAGTGTATTTAGATTTTCAAAAAGCGTTTGACACCGTACTGCACAAAAGACTCTTTGAAAAAACTAAGGCTCATGGAATCAGGGGTGTAGTAATAAAATGAATAGAAGAGTGGTTGCGAGGTAGGAAACAGAGGGTGGTCGTTGATGGAGCGGAGTCGTCTTGCGCTAATGTAGCGAGCGGCGTTCCTCAGGAATTGGGCCCCTTGCTTTTTCTTATATATATTAACGATTTAGATGTCGGTCTAGTCAGTACAGTTTCAAAGTTTGCGGATGACACGAAGTTGGGTGGTAGAGCGATTAATAATGAAGATAGTGGTAAAATCCAGGAAGATCTGAATAAAATCGTAGATTGGTCAGTCACATGGCAAATGAGATTTAACGTCGATAAGTGCAAAATTTTACATATAGGTTCGCGTAACGGTAATTTTGCGTATAGTATGTCAGGGAAGTAGTTGGCAAGCGTAGAGCAGGAAAAAGATTTAGGAGTTAGAGTTACTGGTGATTTAAAAGTGGCGAAACAAAGTACAGCAGCGGTCAATAAAGCGAACAAAGTGCTAGGTTTTATAGCTCGGAATTTTGAGAACAAATCGCGCGATATTATTGTTGTTCTTTATAAATCATTAGTTAGACTCCATTTGGAGTACGCGATCCAATTTTGAATCCGCATATGCGCAAAGATATACTAGACAAAATCGAAAGATTCAAAGACGAGCAACTAAGATGATTTCGTCGCTTAGGTCGAAGTCGTACGGGGATGGCTTAAGGAGTTAAAATTTGACTACACTCGAGACTAAGAGGCTAAGGAGCGATCAAATCCAGGTTTTTAAAATTATGAATGGGTTCGATAACGTAAATAGAGAGTTTTTTCAAAATATCACAATATAGTAGAAGTAGAAATAACTGGTAAGCTGACAAGTAGAAGGTTCGAGACAGCAGTTGCCAAAAACTTTTTATGCATAGAATAGTAAATAACTGGAACAGTTTGCCGGAAGAAGTAATTAGTAGCACGTCTATAAACATGTTTAAAAATCGATTAGACGCATATGTTGATAGACTGGGTATAGTTTAAGGTAGTAAAATTAAGGTTTTTGTGGTTTGGAACCCACGTAAAATTGTAGGTCCCCTCCGCCACCACGGAGGACATGCGCAATAGACAATTACAAACACAGTTAGGTAGACCAGCCATGAGTGGATCCTAGGGTCTTTGTTGGTCTGAAACATTATAACATAACATTATAACAAATAATATATATATATACACGATTTTATTGAAACAAAATTTTAATAATTTCCCCAGCCTTATTTTTAATGTGTATAGTATCTCAATGGACAGTGATTAAGTCTAAGATTCAGCTCCTCTTATCGCAAAATACTCAGCCACAACAGGAAATTTGGCCGCTTCTGCGATATTTCGTTGGTTTGCTCTAACTCTGACTTACTTTATGTACATATGGGTTTACAAACGTCCTTTTTAGTACGTCATTACTGTCAGGCGTAAGAAAAGTTTTAGGAAAATTCCTTTTTATTTTGAGGTCTTTACGTCACGAACTATTGAAAGAAACAGCAGGTTTTTGGCTCGGGTAGGTTTGGTTAT